>JAYXIM010011834.1:0-259950 GCA_037575425.1 Anastrepha fraterculus | reverse complement strand
TTAGGAGGATGCGAGTTTATGGTTTTATTATGTAAAGCCCATCACTGTGAACTTAAATTTGAGTTTTCGGGGTCGGGGGTTGTGTCCCGCGGCCGCCATCTTGGAAATAAGGGTGCAACTAGTTTTTGCGATTATCTCGTGAATTTCGAAAGTTACGAAAATTTTGTGAAATACTTTTTTGTAGATAATAATATTATCTACAACTTTCATTCAAAACTTTTTTTTGTAAAATTAATAATAAAAAAGTTATAAACAAAATTACGCGAAAAATTAAGGGATCAATTGTTTTAAAGCGTAATAACTTCTTTTTTATAGATTTTATGGAAAATATACTTTAGAGCTTTTTTATAGAGCATTCTTTTGTGAACATTTTTGTCTATAAGTTTTTTCCGCTATCTTTATTTAGTCGTATGATTTTGAGCTGCTAAGCGGAGCAACCAACACATTAGCGAAGCGCGTACATGATTACACAGGCCGACAAAATTTAACCAACATTCAGACCCAGAAACCAGACTATATATTTCCGAAGGTTTATGATGTGCTGAATCCAAATCTGGCCTCAGAATTGCTCTATCAGCTCTGGTTTTTGAGATATCCTAACCTAAAAGTGCAAAAAACACCATTTTTGCCCATATTTGAGGTTATGTAGCCTTGCAGATGTTTTCTTTCACCAAAATTAAAGGATGGCGTCTTTAAATACAAGCCTTCTTTTTTCAAATGGCGTTTTGTTTGCTCAAATATCATTTTTTTTCGCAGAGATATCGCATTTTGAAATTTTCATGTTTCGAAATTTTCCTACACCTGAAAATCGATTGAGATAGACATGATATAGTCGATCACTAATTTTCTTCGGCTTGAGGGCCTGATATATATGGATTAATAGTATGTAAACTTGGAGTTTGTGGGTAAGCCTGCTCGCGGTATGATAGGGATGGTTTCTAGGTCAGATAGTGTAGGGGTGTGGTGAGTCAGCACACTTATAGTGTGAGACAAAATTTTAAGAAAAATAAGACTCAATTCAAGAAAATTAGTAATCGACTATATCATGTCTATGTTATCTCAATCGATTTTCAGGTGTAGGAAAATTTCGAAACATGAAAATTTCAAAATGCGATATCTCTGCGAAAAAAAATGATATTTGAGCAAACAAAACGAAATTTGAAAAAAGAAGGCGTGTATTTAAAGACGCCATCCTTTAATTTTGGTGAAAGAAAACATCTGCAAGGCTACATAACCTCAAATATGGGCAAAAATGGTGTTTTTTGCACTTTTAGGTTAGGATATCTCAAAAACCAGAGCTGATAGAGCAATTCTGAGGCCAGATTTGGATTCAGCACATCATAAACCTTCGGAAATATATATTCTGGTTTCTGGGTCTGAATGTTGGTTAAATTTTGTCGGCCTGTGTAATCATGTACGCGCTTCGCTAATGTGTTGGTTGCTCCGCTTAGCAGCTCAAAATCATACGACTAAATAAAGATAGCGGAAAAAACTTATAGACAAAAATGTTCACAAAAGAATGCTCTATAAAAAAGCTCTAAAGTATATTTTCCATAAAATCTATAAAAAAGAAGTTATTACGCTTTAAAACAATTGATCCCTTAATTTTTCGCGTAATTTTGTTTATAACTTTTTTATTATTAATTTTACAAAAAAAAGTTTTGAATGAAAGTTGTAGATAATATTATTATCTACAAAAAAGTATTTCACAAAATTTTCGTAACTTTCGAAATTCACGAGATAATCGCAAAAACTAGTTGCACCCTTATTTCCAAGATGGCGGCCGCGGGACACAACCCCCGACCCCGAAAACTCAAATTTAAGTTCACAGTGATGGGCTTTACATAATAAAACCATAAACTCGCATCCTCCTAAAATTATGAAGTTAAATCCTCTTTTGACTGGACTAAACCCAATTGAGCTTGCCTGGTCAACCCTGAAAGCTGGTGTAAAACGTGAGCTGGCAATTGAACTGCCACAAATTTTGGCTGGCGAAAATAGAGTAGATATGACTCAAACTGAGTATCGCCTGCAACGGCTAGAAAATGTAATACAACCGAACATCGCCAAATTAAATGTAACTACTTGTGCCAAATATGTCGCCCATGTCCAAAGATTTATACCAGATGCGTTAAATATGAATGACATGTCTTTTTAATCATATGCAATAATTATTTGTATTAATCAATTTAATTTGTTGTGTTATTATATATACATATATACCTTTTCAATTATTAGTTGTGTTATTTATTATGATGATTTATAATGTTTAGTATGTTACAATAAATAACTTCAAATTTGCATCAATTTAAAAATGCTTAATTTCTACTTAAAATGCTAAATTCCAACTTAAAATTCTTATTACTAAAGTTGAAATTGTTTATTCCCAATTTCACATTGTTTAGTCCCAATTTGAATGTGTTTATTCCCAATTTGAAATTGTTTAGTCCCAATTTGAATGTGTTTATTCCCAATTTGAAGTTGTTTAGTCCCAATTTGAAGTTGAAAAGGTATAGACTTACTATTAATATTCCATTAAATTTGATTCCTTATTTATCACTGCTAAGTCGCGTTTATTGAAATTTTGTCTGCAGAACGCAAGGCACCTTTGACTACAAAATTTAGTTTTTAATGTTTTAAAAACCATTTAATATTTAATAACAATCTTCAATATTCAATTCACCCTGTAGCCGGTATGAATTTACGTGCTCCTCTTACACTCTGTTGTCTTGTAGTCAAGGCAAACCCCATAATGGTGAATGACAAATGTGTTGCGCTGTGGTGAAGTAGTAATTCAACACACTTTTATCAGAGATGAAAATAACCAAAAAAAAGTGGATTTTGAGGAGTGCGTCTCTGCTAAAAATGTTGGAGCAAATGAGGTACATATTAAAGAAATGGATGCAAATATGAAAATGGTTGAAGGTAGGTTGGCTCGTCAAGAGAAACTAGAATTTTTAAATAAAGTAAGCAGTTTTGCATTCACAGCATTGGGGGGTCTTCCCGAATTATACTGATTATCACGTTTTGCTTAAATTGGTACATTATTTTTCTGGATAAGGCACATAGAAATGAAGTAGATTAAGATTTAATGGAAATAAGTTGCATAAGTTGTGACAAAATGTCCAAGCAAAAGTTTGAAAAATTTTCTAAAAGAACGGACTCTGCCTTATGAACTTTCGAAAACGCTGTACAACGGCATTTTTGCAACATAATGATAGCGGTATATTTTTCTAGATTAATTACTGCTTAGCTCATCCTCAATTTCGTTTCCACTTGCAAGGAAAAGGTCCATTGGAATACGCGTTCGATCCGTGCTTCGCGCAGATTTTTTTATTTGGCCTCAGCAACTCTTTACATTCAATTAATTTCACCAAAATATTCACACCGAGAATTTGTATAGACAGGACAGAAGCCAATGACGTGCCGAATATTTTCTGGAACAGAACTGGATAAGCGGAAGAAGTTCTTTTTTTCAAAGGCTTTACATTTAGATTAAGAGGCCCTTCCCTTGCACGAAAGATCGAATTTAGAGCATAAGCAGATAAGTCGTTACTGAAATAGTTGATGTTTGTAAGCGATAAACCAGGATGCAAATCGTGAGATGTAGATTTTTCGGCTGAGCCTAAAAATACCCTGAATTCTTTAACATTCAGTTTTCCTATAAGCTGCGTCCTCAAGGAAGCAGAAGGAAAGGCATTTAGAGGCTCCATATTCAGAGTTTGCGATAAATCTTTCCATTTTTTAACCCAGTGTACACCAAGGCGCACAGACTCTTTAGCAATGGTAGGCGGAAGTCAGTCATTTGGCAGAGAAAAACGGTGCAAAACATAACTCATATGAACTCTGGAAGCATGCAAATATTGCGAAAGCAGATTGGTTTCAGTGGGGATCATCGAATTCGATGTGTTTGCAGGCGAAAAGATTTTTTTTAAATAAAGAAACGCAAAAGACTCTCTACTAGCTCATATTTCTCTACACCCCAAACCCGTGCACCATAAAACATAATCGATCTTGAGCACGTACTAAAGATTTTTAGGTTTCTAGAAATGGACATCTTAGGGTTATTTATATATTTTAGCCATGTGGCATTTATTGCTGTTTTAGAGCTGGCAAGCTTTAAATCCAAATGCTTGATGTAAGACAGTTTGTAGTTAATCCATACGCAACGATGTTTGTACGATATTCATGACCAGTCGCTGTATTTTCATAGTCAATGAGCTAATGAACGAAATAATTTTCGGTCTCGTTCTTCTCGGATCGAGCCGTACAAGTGAACACATCGTTTTCGCTATTCACTAGCTCCCACAATTTGGTGACCCCGACGTGTTAGATAACGGCAAAACCCATTACCGTTGGCGTTCTAAAACACCAGCACGCCATCGAAAGTCAAACAACGGTTCTGATGACATGAGTTGGTATCACACAAAATTCGGTCAAGACGCTAAAAGATGTCGGCTACCATGCAAGTTCACTCGCTCACCACCCCCAAACGTTCCATAATAGGTTCCACTACGGTTCAACCAGTTTTTTCCCGACCGAGACGTCTTTCTCCAGAAAAACTGGCCGCCGCGCGGGCTGAATTTAAGCTTTTGATGAAACTGGGAATATGTAGACCATCCAGCAGTGATTGAGCAAGCCCACTGCACATGGTCCGCAAGGCTGACGGGCCCTGGAGGCCATGTGGCGACTATCGCGCCCTAAATTCAGTTACAGTACCCGACAGGTACCCTTTCTGCACGACTTTACACACATACTTGCAGGTAAAGTAATATTTTCGAAAATCGATTTGCTGAGAGCCTTCCACCAGATCCGCATTTACCCAGAAGACGTTTGTAAGACTGCCATTACAACTCCATTCGGCTTATACGAATTTACACACATGACATTTGGATTGCGCAACGCCGCGCAAACGTTTCAAAGAGTTTTAAACGAGGTTTTGCATGGTATCGATAACATTTTCATCTATTTGGATGACATCTGCGTAACTTCATGTTCTCAAGAGGATCATCGTAAAGATCTGCATTTGGTTTTTCAACGCTTGCGTGAGCACAAACTTACCATAAACGTCGCAAAGTCAATTCTTGGCGTAACAGAACTTGAATTTCTTGGTCATCTCATCAAAAGAGATGGTATAACACCGATCCGAAGCCGTGTGGAGGCAATTACAAAAATTAAGCTGCCTACATTAGGTAAATACCTGAAACGTTTCCTCGCTATGGTTAACTTTTACATACCGTTCTTGTCTCAACAACTGCTTCATCAAGCGCCGTTGTTAAAGATGGTCCCTGGGAACATACGCAACGATAAAACAGTGTTAGCTTGGTCTGATAAAAATATTCGCCATTTCGAAGCATCCTTACTTGCTCATCCGATACCTAACGCGACACTTTCTTTATGGGTTGATGCTTCGGACAATGCCAGTGGTGCTGTTTTACACCCGGTTGTCAACAACACGCTTTAACCATTAGGTTTCTTCCAATGATCATTTTCAAAGGCTGAACAACGATACTGCACTTACGATAGAAAACTAACTGCGATGTTCCGTGCTATACGCCACTTTCGTTTTATGCTAGAAGGACGAGATTGTGACGTTTACACCGACCATAAGCCGCTAATTTATGCTTTTCGGCAGCGCCTCGAAAAAGCCTCCGATCGTCAAGCTCGTCAATTAAATTTTATCGCTCAAATTACAACGGACATTCGGCATGTTCCTGGTCAACAAAATATTACGGCAGACCTCCTATCTCGCATTGAGTCCACAGCAGCGGAGCCGATTAATTGCGATGATCTAGCCGATCACCAAGCTAACGATGAGGAACTCCAATCCTATTTAAATGGTAACGTAAATCATTCACTTAAATTAACATGTTATGTTCTACCTTCAGGATAGAAGAGAGTTTATTGTGACAGCTCAACTGGCCGCATACGACCTTTTGTAACAAAAAAGTTTAGACAGGCAGTACTGCGAGCAACACACAACATTTCGCATCCAGGCATGCGAACTACGTCAAAGTTGATGACCGAGCGTTTTGTTTGGCCTGGTATACAACGGTATAGTCGCCAGTTTGCAAAGCACTGTACCCAGTGCCAACGTAACGAAATTGGCCGACATAGCGTGTCACCGTTCAAACGTCGTGAATGCCCGAGCCTACGTTTTTCACATTTACACATTGACATCGTAGGACCGTTTCCGTTATCTGAGGGTAAGCGCTACTGCCTCACCGTAATTAATCGCTTCACTCGGTACCCAGATGCGATAGCAATACCGGACAGCACGGCCCCGACTGTAGCAAAAGCCTTGATAGAGATCTGGATAGCGCGCTTTGGCGTTCCAATTGACATAACTTCAGATCTTGGGCGTCAATTCGAAAGTTCCTTATTTCAACAGCTTTTACAATGTCTTGGCATAAAGCATCTACGCACAAACTGCTTATCATCTGCAAACCAACGGCATGGTCGAGCGATGGCATCGGACTCTAAAATCGGCAATCTTATGTCATAACGTCGAACGATGGACAAGTTTTTTACCACTTATTTTATTAGGACTTCGGTGTTCATTCAAGATTGACATTGGCGAATCCCCGGCTGAATTAGTTTTTGGAACAACCTTACGTTTACTATCAGAGTTCTTTATAGATGGCAGCCGACCTACCAGCGAAACGGAAATGGTAACACATTTTCGACATGTCATGAGAAATATTCGCTCAGTTGATACTACTTGGCACACAAAAGAAAAATCCTTTGTGCACACTAATCTTACGACGTCCGATCAAGTTTTCGTTAGAGATCTTTCTGTTCGTCCATCATTAACGCCACCTTACAAAGGACCATACAAAATGTTCGAACGTCATCCTAAATACTTCACTGTGAGCATCAACGACAACAAGGTGAACATCTCCATTGACCGGTTAAAGCCAGCATCCATTGCCACACCCTGTAACTAGGAGAGGAGTACTGTGGGGACACCACAACTAGATTAAGCTTATTACATTCTTAATAATTATCCTTTAATTTGTTCATATACTTTTATTCATTCTTAATACTTTATAAATGCAACCATGTGTGACTTTTCATTTGCATTTAACTTCTCATTCTTTTGCTTTGTACTGTTGAGCTAATGAACGAAACAATTTTCCGTCTCGTTCTTTTTGGATCGAGCCGTACAAGTGAACACATCGTTTTCGCTATTCACTAGCTCCCACATATATATATTATATAATTGGCGGGTACACCCTTTTTGGGTGTTTGGCCGAGCTCCTCCTCCCATTTGTGGTGTGCGGCTTGATGTTGTTCCAAAAATGGAGGGACCTACAGTTTCACGCCGACTCCGAACGGCAAATATTTTTATGAGGAGCTTTTTCATGGCAGAAATACACGCGGAGGTTTGTAAAATTTCATGATATTCTATTCATTAGTTCGTGAGTTAGGACGCTATTTTTGTTATTTTCAAAATATTGGATCACAAAGAGTTTCGAGTTTTAATTTTGCACTGCTTCCTGATGGGGGAAAATACCGTTCAAGCGAAGCAATGGCTTAAAAAGTGTTATGGGGACTCCACTCCATCAGAAACAACAATAAAACGAAGTTTTGCTAACTTCCAACGTGGTCATAGAGACACCGATGCTGCACAACGCAGTGCACTTTCAAATGACGCGGCAACACCAGGTAACATCAAAAAAATCATATTGAGTACTAATTCACTGGTAGTTCAGTTTTTTAGTGCACGTTAAACTCGGTTTTTCAAATAAACGCCCAATTTTGCAGATTTGAACGCAGTTTATGAAATTCACCACACCTAAATTAGCACTGAAAAACTGGCAGCGACTCCAAAAATCTGCGAATGTTCAATCTGAACTTTCTGATTCTGCGTCCGCCACCTTGGGGATCTCAAGCTGATCGAATGGAAATACCATAAATGATTTACATACCTCCAAAAGCAGTCAATGAAATGCGAATGAAAATTACCTGCAAAGAAATAAAAAAAAGTTTCAGTTAAGATTCATACAAATATTTTCAATACAATGTGCATGTATGTATGTATAAACATAGAACATTTTTTAATTAGAACTTTTAAGGATAAAAATATTCTTGCAAATTCTACATTCGGCTTGCTTAATCTGACTTAACAGAAGTGATCGAATTTACAGAGGCAGCATAGGTGAAATAAACTTTTATTTTACATATATTTTCCGAAATTCAGTTAATAGTTAATACGAGTACTGATAACCTGCCGCATCCATCGTTGAAAAGTACGTTGCAGGTAAGATACACAGACTACTCTTAGAAAAACATTTTACTTGAGGGCCATACAGGCGCATTGCCGGGTCCTAGAGAGATTTCCGCAGACCCGTACCTACATGTTGTTAACCCTTTCACGACGGGTGCCGTGAACATATAGGGTTTTCCCAACAGAGGGGTTATTTTGATATTTAAAGAAAAATGCTATTTTTTAATATAAATAATTGGATGTTTATTTCATTATAAAATAGTGGAAAATAACATCAGGCAAATGACCACCACGACCACGCTTACAGGACAATATCCTTTTCATGAAATTTTCCATAACCGAATTGCAAAGTGGCTGCCCTATGCCCTCGATAGCCTCACGAATTCCATCTTTGAGGTCTTGAATCGACCCTGGGCTGTTGGCGTAGACTTTCTCTTTCACGTGGCCCCAAAGAAAAAAGTCACAAGATGTTAAATCACAAGATCTCGGTGGCCAATTGTGATTACCTCTTCGAAACATAACACGGTCCGGAAACTTTTCCCATAAAAGAGCAATGGTTTCGTTGCTTGTGTGACACGTAGCGCCGTCTTGTTGAAAATGAACGTTGTCCAGATCAATACCATCCTATTCCGACCATAAAAACCGTTAATCATCTCTCGATAGCGCAATCCATTCCAAAATAACACTTGTTATTGGAAAACCCTTTACATACACATACATATGTGGGCAATCACTTGGTGCACCACAGCGGCTGACGCCGTCTATATGCGGCAGTTACTTTTTGGTCCGTAGAGGCTGACGTTACCCATTCAGCAATACTGCGCCTAAATTATTTGAGCCTTACAAAAAAATTCTTTGGAACTCTAAAGCACACTCTATGAAATACGGCCATTCGTTAGCAGAAGTGTTCAATGGGCTACAAATTTTCCTCATCTCTACAGTCCTTACAAAAAATCGTATGTGTAGGCTCGAATCTGGCAGCTCATACAAACTCAGGATAGAGCGAGCTGTGTTGGATTGAGCGAATGTGGCTTTCTTCTGGCTGCAGTCGGCTAAGATGTCTCAACCTTCTCCGCGCCACTTTTTGAAGTGAAAACTTCTTTAGAATCGTTGGGAGTGATTTGAGACTCGATGAAACGAAAAAGCGACACTCTTGGCTACGAAGCGTTATATGTTGATATACGTATATGTGCGTACTGCTGAGCCACGCTAGTATAGTGAGTATTGTAGTATGTATACTACACTGCCTATTACTTGCTTTGGTGTTTAGTTCAAGCGTCATACGTATGTATGTTTGTATGTATGCTAGTACGTATTTTTATATTCGTAAATATTTTCATTTTTAAATATTTTTATTTTTAAATCTTTACCGCAATTGCAGGCGGTGTTGCAATATACCACAATCAAAATGACGGTGCTCGTATTGTAACTCCACAGATAGATCTGAATGCACAGCAACTAGAATCACTGTCTGTTCAGCTCTCTAAAGTGGGAGAAATATGTGCATGCGAAACCAGATTGAGCAATAGAAAAACAGTTTTAATTGTGGCAATTTATATTTCACCGAATCAATCAATAAATAGCATCACGGAATTCATTCACGAAAATTTAATTTAATTTACACCAGAAGTATCGCGGATACTTAGAAAAGATTACGACAAAGTTCCGATGATTTTAAGTGGCGATTTTAACGTAAATTTTGCATTGGACACAGCGGTTCCTTTAAAAATGGGTAACAATCGCACTGAATCGACAACACGATCAAAAACAACAATTGACGCGGTATTTCAAAGATATGTTGACAACATCGAAACCAAAGCATTTGTATCATATTTCAGCTATCATAAGCCACTCGTATCATTTGTTGAAATTGAAAACATTGAGGATGAATAATAATAAAATGAAGAGAATAAAATATGAACTTTATAGCAATATATAATGCTATAATTATCCCGCTCCTAATGCTGCGTCTCATTCTCTCTCAGTTTGTTTTACGGAAGGTTTCACTTCTATCGCGTCTAACCGTTAGACTGGTATTTTTTTTTTCAAATATATTATATATATTTTTTATATTTTTCAACATAGTTCCCTTTTAGAAAAATACATTTCTCCCAACGTTCCGGACATTTTTTAACCCCTTCAAGAACTAGGATTTGTCGAACTCTTCAAAATACGCCTCTGGCTGTTCTTGTTTGAACTAAATTTTTTTCCCCGCACGCAATTTCTTCATGCTAGGGAACAAGAAAAAGTCGCAGGCAGACAGATCGAGTAAACGCGGGAGGTGCGGCAACAATTCGTAACGAAATTCAAGTAGTTTGGCGACGACAACTCCGGTTAAACGTCGTGTTGGTGCGTTACCGTGAGGATGACATCGTTCACATTCCAAAAAATCGCCGCCATGACCTTTGCGGCCGATGGGACTGTCTTCCTGTCCTCGCCTTCTTTGGAGCAGATTCACCGGGAGAAATCCATTGCTTTGATTGTTGCTTAGTTTCTGGTGTGTAATGATGAATCCAAGTTTCATCAACTGTGACAACTCGACCCAAATTTCCTCCGGATCCCGCTTAAATTGCTCCAAACACTGCTTCGAAGTTAGCAGCCGCATCCGCTTGTTGTCCACCATGAGCAATCGCGGCACCCATCGCACCGACAATTTTTTCATAGCCAATTTTTCACTAGTAAAATATTAATTGCCATTCCGGTCGAAACATCTGTGGCCTCTGTTGTTGTTGTTGTTGTTGAGGTGGTTCAACATTTCCACTGAAATGCTCCTAGCTAGTGACCAGCACCGTTTTACTACCACTATCTCGTGTGATGATGTATTTTTTTTTTTTGGTTTTTTTGTTTCCAAGTCAGATCTATTTATGAGGTCCAAGTATAGCAGCAAATCCTTTATCTCGATGTCTGAGATTTCCGAGATCTCCTTAATTTGCTGTAGGAAAGGCTTACCGAAGGATCGGAGTCGTGCCCTGGCTAGTCCCGGACATTCACATAAATAGTGGAAAAGACTTTCCTTGGATGCTTTTAATGTGTTCAGTGGGGTGGAGACTGCCACCGCCTCTGCTATGTCTCGTGTCGAACCTTTTCTTGATAGCTCATCCGCTATCTCATTGCCCCGTATGTTCCTATGACCGGGAACCCATATCAGAGTAATTTCAAGCCAATGGCTGAGCAGTTCCAGCTCCTCTCTACACTGTAAGACCAGTTTGGATGAAATGTAGTTGGAGTCTGAGGCTTTAATAGCTGGACTGTCTGAGAAGATTGCTACTCTTGGCCTTTGTTACTTCGCGCACTTTCGTTCGTCGATCAGCAAGTCGTGGACTTTTTGAATGATTTCCTCGGTAACCGCGTCTGCCGGGCGTCCTGCTCGCTGCTCAGCAAAAACCGATGTTAGTCCAAGTTTAAATTCGTTGAACCAATATCTTAGTGTGGCCATAGATGACTAAGCGACCCGGTAGACAGCATCCAACTTCGGTTCTATCTCGTCGCATTTTTCCCCTCCAAAAATAAAAAGGCAATAACCGAACGATACGCTGCTCTTTTTCCATCTTAGTGAAAATCACGAAACACATCTTACTTGAATTGCTGCCAAATCCAAGCTAACCTGTACCAGTTTGAAATTTGTTTTGCCGCCGTTTGATAGATGGCGGAATACGATGCTAACACCAATTTTCCTCAAGAACACTCTTTATCATCAAACACGGGTACTTATGGAACCGACCTTGTATATATTTTCGTCATTAGTAATGGTGAGCAATGCCATGCCTATTAATATGTTCGTAGGTGTAGACAAAGAAACGTCACTACATTACAAATGATTCTACACAAGTAGTCATGTCTTAGGTGCGAAGAAAAATGTGCGCTTTCGTGTTTGTTGTTAAAATAAAATAAAACCTGCGCTGACAGAGTTGATCAAAATGCTGACTTGACTACCCGAGCTTGAATGCTTCTGCATGCGTGCTGCTATTTAATTTGCTCTAATGCATTTCGTAAATCCTCAAGTATTCGCATTGCAACACACAGTTAATTGTGCACTTATAACCACTTGTAATCTGCACATAATTACAAAATATCGTATCAAAATAACGCCGCTCTCAAACAGCACAAATTGAAATTGCGCCCACTGCTGTACTCGTACTCTCAAAGCTGCTTGGTCAATCGCGTGCTTGCCATTTTGTTAACAAGATTTGCAATTCATTACTTTTTAATTATCTACCTTTGAGGCGCATACATTTTGAAATAATTTGGATTTAATGCATTGTTACTTTACATGTGTAATAAATAAGTAGAAACGCATGCGTTTTTGGCTGAAAAATGTGCGGAGTGCAGTCACACACACACACACGCGTGTGAGTAATTATGGCATTCACATCCGATCAAGTGAATGAGCGCGTTTATCATTGCAAGAGTCGGCGGCGGCGATCACCAACGAAGACGCATTGCTATGCAACGTACCGTTAAATTCCGTAATTACCAATTAATTTATACTCGTACGTAGTTGTGTATGTAAATAAAGTAATTTAATTGCAAGGAAGAATTTGAATGACCAAAGCTGAAGAAGGTAAATGCCTTGGGCTTCGGAAATCTAATGTAAATAAGTGTTGTAAAATTTCCTTTTTTTCTATTTCTATTTGTTTGTTAAGTGGCTGGGTTAATGGGATGCATGCATTGTATGTTTGAAAACGCGTGCGTGTGTACAGGGTAGTCCAAATACAAGTTTCTTCTTGAATTACGCATTGCTTTGTCACTGATAAATGTTCCTGAATGTGACAACTGGAGCTCAGAGTGTGCCACTCAATGTAGGAATTATTCACACCTAACTCTGTGGGCAAAAAGTAAGGTGAATTTATTTGTCAAACTGCGCGTGATTAAAATTTCGCTCTCGTTATTTTCTTCATTTTTCGATTTTTACAATGTCTGATTTGATTGAGCAAAGAAGTGACATCAAATTTTGTTTGCGGAATGAAATTTCGGCTGCGGAAACGTTTAGCTTGTTGCAGAAGGCATTTGGTGATTCGACCATGTCGCAGAAAAATGTTTATAAGTGGTACAAAGACTTCAAAGAGGGTCGAGAACGTGTTGATGACTTGGAGCGCTCCGGGCGACCATCGACGTCAACAGATGACCAACACGTCAATAAAGTGAAGGAGTTAGTGCTCAAAAATCGTCGGTTGACTGTTAAAGAGCTTACTGATATGATCGGAATATCAGAAGGATCTGTGAAAACCATTTTGAAAGACCATTTGGGCCTACGAAAAGTCAAATCTCGTTTGGTACCGAAAACTCTCAATTTCTTGGAAAAAAATCGTCGCGTTGATGTGTGTGAAATAATGCTTTCAGACTATCAGGACAAGCTCAAATGCATCATTACGGTATATGAGACTTGGATTTATGCTTACGACCCTGAAACAACCGACCAATCAAGCGAATATCGTGCTAAAGGCGAGGCCAGACCGAAAAGAGCACGTCAAAGTCGTTCAAAAATAAAGGTCATAATGACAGTTTTTTTCGATATTCGTGGTGTGGTGCACTATGAATTCCTTCCACCTGGCCAAACTGTTAACAAGGAATATTATTTGAGCGTTATGCGTCGTTTACGTGAAGCAATTCGTCTAAAAATACCAGAATTATGGGCCAACAACTCTTGGTTTTTGCATCACGATAATGCACTGTCTCACACTGCACTCGTTCTTCGTGACCATTTCGCCAAAAATTCCACGCATATCGTTCCGCAACCACCGTATTCGCCTGATTTGGCTCCGTGTGACTTCTGGCTATTCCCAAAACTCAAGAGACCACTCCGGGGAACGCGTTTCGAGTTGATTGAGGAGATAAAAGCTGAATCGAAGAAGGTGCTGATGGTTATACCGGAAATGGACTATTTGGCATGTTTCGGGGATTGGAAAAATCGTTGGCATAAGTGTATTTCATCGAGAGAGGGGATTATTTTGAAGGGAATGAAATTGATTTACAAGCATAAATAAAGATTTTTCATTTTACAACCAAATTCACCTTACTTTTTGTCCACAGAGTTATAATTTGAATGAATGGCTGACTCAAATAGGAGCTGACCGAGCTTTTCCTCCAATTTGCAATCTGCGTCTCGATGTTATTCCTTAAATGGCTTTCATGGCTTGCATTCACTCGTAGCCTTGCGATTGCTTGCCCAGGGCGCACCACTATAACAAAAAGATTATTTCTTTAATGTGGTGTTTCATGCTCTCATCAGCCAATATTTCAGTCTCCTTTAAACTGCCGAAAAATAATAGTGTTTTTCAAGCAGAGGTCTTCGCGATCCTTCAGGCAACGGAAAATACTTAGGGATCGCTGTTAAGAGGGAGACATAAATATCTTTCCCGATAGTCAGGATATATAGCCCTAGATCGCACCCCTGTCGTAGCTATATTGCATCTCCATTCTGAAGAACATAGCGGGAAATTGCCGATGAGCTTGCCCGGAAGGGTCGGCAGAACCGGTTGCAGTTGTCCCCATATCAGACATCAGTGTCCCCCCAGTGACGCTAGTTAAAAGGAAACTGCGCAATTTCTTTTGGGAATAGCCTGAGGCAACTCTCCAGTTTAAATCCCTTTGCCCCTTTGGGAACGCAAAGCGTTTCAGCAACAGAGAAGGCGGACAGTCTCTGACGAACCGACAACAAGCGAAGACGTTTGAGTGAAACACTCAATACAGTATCATACAGAAGACAAGACGGTTGTGAATTAAGATAACACTACTGCAAGCTTTCTGATGCCTCCTTTACTTTGGACCACCTATAAACATAGTGGGAGTAATTGAGACTATCGGCGGTGTATAGCCTTCATACGCCTACAGGAGAGGAACCTGGTCGCGGGTACCTGTTGTGTCTTCGGACATAAACGTGGCTCTACCCAGAAGTTATACTTTTGTGGTCCCAGGGTAGAATTAGCCGAGGTGGAGGATTGTTATAGTATTAGTGGGGGCGTGCCCCACATACTATCGGTGTGACGGCGCCTTTCAGATGTTTCTGACATTTTGATTTCAACCTCCTAAAAATAAAGACCCCTTTGCCCTCCTCCACCACAGCACTGGATGGCTGTACATGGTTTTTCCTCCTTTAATTTTTGTCATTTTTCCCAGGTAACGGTCTACTTTATGGTATGAAAACGGCACTTTCGTGCTACTTTTAGTGTACCCGTGGCACTCTTGCCATCTAGCCTACCTATCTGATGTTTCATTTTCACAGTGATCTGCGAATCTGGAGCAACCAAATGGTAGTCAATCACAAACTTAATCGACTACGAAGGCCACTACAACTTCACAAGTCAAAAGCCGGAGACCGCCTGAGCAAGATATTTTAAGACAAAGACAACGCGATTACGGGAAGCTGGTCTCATCGTGAACATATAACTAAAAATTGCTCGAAAACAACACTAGGCGCCGCAGCTGCCGAACACACTAGGAAACGAACTTTTAATATCAAGCCTCGCAATAGACACCAAATACTAGGTGGCTTCTCAAAGCACATTCCAAAGGAGATCTCCAAGTATTCTTTGATTAATATAAGCACAGGGTGTACCGTCTATATTTGGCACTTGAGAACTACAAACTGTTTAGCGAAAATTACATACTTTTCGTGTTCCTCTAACCAAAATTTTATTCAATTCAATGCATTGGCCATCGTATCCGGTGACGCGTATTTTGAATCTTTCTTCTTTATTTTTCATAACATTTTGAAGCATTTCTGGAATTATGGCTCCGATTTTGCAGCGTTCTTTTGGAGTCGTTTTCAGGTAGTCGCGCGCTTCAGATTTATTGGTTTTCGAGATGTTCAACTTCAATGATCGGTGACGAAAGAAGGTCCTAGGATTCTGACAGACATTTTCACGAACAGTCGCGTTGTTTTCCAAACTTCGAAATAATTTATGGGATAGTTTATTGCGTTCACTCGAGGCATTTGAGGCCATTGCTACGAAATGGCGCTACAAATTAAGGGGGTCTTCTACCGTCACGGTTTGAAAAAATCGATTTTTTTTTTTTTAGATTTTTTAAAAGCTACTAATGTTAAGAGTATGCTATAAAGAGGGTTTTATGAAAAACATGTTCCTTCATGAGCATTTCGGGGAGAATACATGCATGCGCGTGGCATTTTCGAGCGTTTCTTTATCTTTAAACGCCTTTTCCCGAAAGTTGACTTTTTTCAACTTTCTGGTCACACATCTACTATAAATATTTGTCGAATTCATTCCATCTTTTTTCCAGTTATTCAGTGAACATCTCGCTATGTTTTCCCAGACCACTTTTTTCAATTTTTGATTAGTTTAATTTTGCGGGCCTCTAAAGTGTAAAAAAAAGAGGAAATTTTCAAACTTTTTTTTTTAAATCACGCATTTTTTACAAATTTCAAAATATTTAAAATCGCCACTGGGAAAACATAGCCAACGCTACACTTTATGATAAAAAAAAAAATTTTTTGATTTCAGATAAGTAAAATGGTCGATCGCGTGCCACAAAGTCGCCTAGGACATTTTTACAAGGGCAACCTCGAGGACGGTTCAAGGACACAGGGCCAAAGAATTCGATTTGAAAAATATATTTTTAAATAGTGCAAACTTGTGCAAATTAAATAAAAAAAATCTGATTTCATTATCTCAAGTGGTTGCTTTGTAATTAATTCCCAAAAATAGGCCCGAGATTACGGCGCGACGGTAGAAGACCCCCTTAACTCACTAACTTGGGTTGGGCGTAAGCTTGTTTTCAGCCGGATGCAGACAGCTAATAAAAAAAAATCAACATTTTGCGCGCTAAATTCATTTATCTTAGTGATTCAGTTGGGATCTTCGGAGCTGCGCTACAAAACTGTTAGACTCTGGGAGGCACTTGAAACAAATATCGTGACGTAGAACATAAAACCAACTTAACTTAACCATAAAGAATGTATTTTTTTTGTTCACTCCTTAGAAACCAAAAGATAATAGAATAAATTTATTTAAGTACTTTTCGTTTTTAGTAATAGTCTTGTATTTGGAACACCCTTTATATTATACGCATTCCTGCATACATAAGCATACTATGAACCACAGGAATACTGAACGCATTTCCTATGCGTGGTCACTCATGCAGGCCTAGATGGAAATGAGCAACCAACTTTTAATACTCCATTCCCTCAATTGTTATAATTCACGCAACTTCACACTGACATTTGTTTGGGGAAAAAATTCAATTGGCTTTTGAAGTTGCGTTGTAGCGGTTATTGCTCAGGAAGTAATTGCAAGTCTTCGGAAGTATTTCCGTCATGAAAACGATTATCACAAAATCCAGTTTCCGCTCCGAAACGGCATAAAGTTTATTACTGTAGGGCTCTGCTTTTGTGGGACAGCATGAAGACGTGCATAACGGATACTGCAAAAGTTTTACCTAAACCCGACAAACTCGAAAAGTATCATATTAACATCTCGTAGCACGAATTGTGGGTTCCGTGTGATTGTGATATTCCGCAAAATGCGGAGCCGAACGAGTACTCTAGAAAATCGTCTGAGGTCGTATTTTGTGAAGAGCATTCAAGCATGTGTTATCCTTCGGGCTTCCTATTTTTTCGGCACTCTCACAACCGAATGCATAGGGTTGGGAAATAAGTTCATAGCGTTTTTATATTTTCTTTAATTTTATATCGATTTGTTTGCTGTTTGGAAGCATTCGATAGAACTCTTTCTGCTCTACAAAACTATGTTAATTATATTTTTGAGTTATTAAATTTTTTATTAGTTTTGAGGCTGAGAAATGGAATAAGCCAAGCGGCAAAACTCAACATATTTCATCGAGGTCGAAAAGCTGTCGAAGCAGCCCGGAACATTTGCGATATGTATGGAGAAGGTGTCATAGACTAGTCTACAGCACGGAAATGGTTTGCAAAGTTCAAAAATGGTTGACATCGATGACATGTCCCGCAGTGGCAGGCCTTTTGAATTCAATGAAGAACGTCGCAAATCACTATTGAAGGAGAACGGTCGCCAAACGAGTCGTGAATTGGCGGAAGAAATGAACTTCGGTCATAAAACGATTCTTAATCACCTTCATTCAAAGGGATTTGCCTCACGAACTCAACAAAAAAAACAAAGAAAGTCGACTTCAAAATGCTTCTCAATTGCTTCGCGATTTTGCACCGAATCGTCTGGGGGGATAAGGAATGGTACCTATACCTCCATATGAAACAAAGAAAGGAGTGGGTGGCTCCAGGAGATTCGCCAAAGCCGATAATCAAGCCGGATCTTCATCCAAAGAAGATCATGATATGTGTTTGGTGAGACTGGGAGGGCATGGTGCACTGAGAAATGCTCGAAAAGAATGCCTCGGTCAACAAGAAGCTCTACATTGCCCAGCTACACCGCATCAATGAGGCTATTCAGTTGAAAATACCTGATCGACATGGTAAAACCATACTCCTTCACGACAACGCTAGGCCCCATGTAGTACAAGCATTTTGATCGATGTCTTACATGGCGTTATCATATACGAGGCGTGTTTTTAAAGTAAGTACCATTTTGATATAAAAAAACAACAAGTAAATTTTTTCCAAAAATAATTTATTCACTTGAAAGGCCATACTTTTTCTACTTTTCTACATAATCCCCATTACTGTTGAGGCATTTATCGTATCTTGAGACCAGCTTTTGTAAGCCATCGTCAAAGAAGATTGCCGCCTGATTAGATAACTTCACAGTCGTTTTCACTTTTTGGAACATGAACATGGAACATGAAATGGGATGACAAAGAAAATCATCAGATATTTACGTTGCTAAAAACAATCCAGTATATCCAGAATATTTGCATATCTTACTAGGACAGGGTCAGAACCGGACGTCAATGCGCTGTTGATAAGAGTAGAGTTATAACAATTGTGACGCAGGGAAATTGCTGATATTCTTTGAGGAAACAGAATACTACTCACTACTCACTCACGATCATAATCGATCCGCAGTTAAAAAAATGTTAGTTCACCTTCGCCAAGGTGGATAAAGAGTCAATGCGAATGGGTCTGGTGGTGAGCGAGGACAAAACGAAGTAACTGCTGTCATCAAACAAACAGTCGACGCTCTCGCGTATCGGCACCCACATCACTATTGACAGTTATGGTTGTAAGAGACTTCGTTTATCTAGGAACCAGCATTAACACCGATAACAAGGCCAGCCTTGAAATCCAATGTATGTAGAATCTCTCTTGCGACCAAGTTCTACTTTGGACTAAGTAGGCAATTGCGTAGTAAAGGCCTCTCTCGACGAACGAAACTAACACTCTACAAGGCTCTCATCATGCCCGTTCCAATGTATGGCGCAGAAGAGTGGACGCTGACAATATCCGATGACGCGTCACTTGGAGTGTTTGAGAGAAAGATTCTGCGGAAGACTTTTGGACCTTTGCACGTTGGCAACGGTTATATTCTGCGAGACTTCCAAATTCGGCATTGCATCTCAACCTGCCGCTGGTAAAGTGGACCACAGTAAATAACAGATAGTGCAATTAGTTCTACCGTGTCAGCTTGGTGGTTGATCTTTAAAACTCAGTCAGAATAATAGACGGCCAAAAACTGTTACTGGAACAACATTCCCCAAAATTGTATGAGTAATATTTTCTGCTGTTACAACAACATTGCCAATCTTTATAAACTCATTGAGTGGGCACTGCAAACTACTTAACTTTGAATCTGATTAATTTAATTATTGTTAGCAGTGGACTATAGTTTTGGCGGGTTGGCGAATGGAATATACCATAGCAGTACGCTTATGCCCAACGCCAGCAACCGTCAGCTGTTGAATATCAAGCCTTCTCTTTCTTCAGTATAGCCAAAGCTTTCATTCATGTCAGAGTTTTCTTGCGAGAAAAAATCTGGAATAGCAAGTAACAATAGGCATTATGATTGTTTTTTTTTTGCGACATTCACGTATTTTGAAAGTTAAATAATTAGAGAACCTTACATTTTCTGTTTTGTTGAACTCCTTAAAGGCATAAGAAACAACCCATCCGTATTGTGGAAGCACAAATCATTGATTATCCACCAAGACAACGTCTGCTCATTCCTCTTGGTCTGCAAAGTGGTTTTATACACGTACAGCCTCCTGGTTTTCGACTATCCAGCTTATTTGACCAATGTGACGATTTCTATTTATTTTCATAAGATAAAATCTGCGTTAAAGGCGGAAAATATTGGGGTTTATAGAAGTTGTGATAGAAACTACGGTATGCGTAGAATAATGATTTCAAAACCTCTTCGAATAATGGAAGATTTATAAGTACATGGAGCATTGCTCAAATGAAGGAGGGATGTATGTATGTATTTTGAGGATGGGAAGTAAAAGTGTAAAAAAAAATCAAAAAAAAAAAAAACAATGACAGTCTCCTTATTTAAAACCCACCTTCTGTAAAATTTTTTCATGAAACCAACCCTTTGAGTCCCCAAAGTCTTCTTGGATGTTATCATCATCAGTGATTCTCTATCATTCATACATATTGATTTGAAGACGACAATCTGTGCTACAAGTGTCTCTTTGACAGTGTTGTGATCGTACGTTTCAGTCTTAAGTTATAGCGCGTCAAAGATGGAGTCCACCAAGCACCACCTTAGAGGTAAAAATGCAACGAAGGCGGCGGTAAAAATTTGTGAAGTTTATGGGCCTGATACTGTAACGATTCGCACAGCACAGCGTTGGTTCGATCGATTTCGTTCTGGTGTAGTAGATGTTGAAGATGCACCCCGTACTGATAGGCCAATCGTCGTAGAGACTGATAAAATCTTTGAAATTATCCAAAGAGACCGGCATGTGAGCATTCGCTCGATTAGTCAGGAACTAGGTGTAGACCACAAAACCGTTTGGAACCATTTGCAGATGATTGGATTCCAAAAAAGCTGGATGTTTGGGTGCCACACGTGTTAACGCAAAAAAATCTCTTGGACCGAATCAACGCTTGCGATTCTCTGTCCAAACGGAACGAACTTGACCCATTTTTGAAGCGGATGGTGACTGGCGATGAAAAGTGGATCACGTACGACAACGCCAAACGAAAAAGATCACGGTCGAGAAGCGGCGAGTCGGCCCAAACCATCGCCAAGCCCGGATTGACCGCCAGGAAATTTTTGCTGTGTTTGGTGGGATTGAAAAGGAATTATCCACTATGAGCTGCTCAACTATGGCCAGACCATTAATTCGGTCCTCTACTGTGAGCAACTTGACCGATTGAAGCAGGCGATTGAACAGAAGCGGCCAGAAAGAAGAAATGGTGTTGTGTTCCACCAGGACAACGCTCGTCCTCACACATCTTTGATGACCCGCCAGAAGCTACGGGAGCTCGGATGGGATGTCCTATCGCACCCACCATATAGTCCGGACCTGGCATCAAGTGACTATCATCTCTTCCGGTCCATGCAAAACGCCCTTGATGATACCAAGTTGGCCTCAAAAGCGGCTTGGGAAAACTGGTTGTTTGAGTTTTTTGCAAATAAGGAGGGGGGGTTTTATAAAGGGGGGATAATGAAGTTGCCTTCTAAATGGCAACAAGTTTGCGAACAAAACGGGGCATATTTGACTTGAATCGGATAATTCTAAGTACGTTAAATAAAGCGTCAAATTGCGATCACACATACGACATTTCTTTTTCCCCAACCCAATATACTATATGCGCTTGAATTGTCTACGACGGCATTTGCGGCCTTGGAAGGGCTTATCTTTAATTTAGAATCAACAAAGATATATTTTATAGGTCGCAAATAATTTTTAAGGCCTCAGCATGATATGGCCGTAACTTTATGTCTCAAACAACTAAAAAGTAATGTCCCAACATTCCATTGACGTTAAGGACGAAAAGACTTGACTTTGCCTACATGGAGCCACTTCTTCAGGGGTTGAATTACAACTATACCTTTGTGAGGCCGCTTTTAGCTAAGTGAATTGCATGGAGTCAGCCTTATTTTCACTACAGGATACTAAGAGTGTGGGCATGTTTGTAAATTTTAAACCATTAAACTTGTCTATTACGAATTCGACAATTTTACAAACCATAACTTGTCGCTTTCTTGCTGTGAATTTTATACAATTTTGTCATGTCACACCAGAGTGATGCACATACATACATATTTATGCTGCAGACATATCATACCAGCATATACATACATACATATATGTGTAGTTGTATGCATATATTTACACCGCAGACGTCACTCAAGTCCATTTGCTAAATTAACCTGTTGCAGCAGTGTCAAAGTCACGAGCATCTAAAAGTTAGTGACAGCGTCTAATATAAAATACTGATTACAGCTAGACATACTTACATACATATGTACATACAGTAGAACGTACTTAATTGCACGCCTTGAGAAAGCAAGCAGGAAAATCAAGAGGAAATTCCGTTTAAAAGATTTAAATTTTATACACAGAGTGACTACGAGTAATAGAACGCAGTATCCAAAAATGCAAAAAATGTTTGCCATTTGAAATGTTTTCGATTAATCTGTTTTTATTTAGAGATATCTATTTAGATTAAATAAAATCAGCAGCCACTTTTACGCACTGGAGTCGCCAATTTCAACTCAAAGGGAGTTTTTGGTATGATTCTGGCGGCATGCCTCTTAGTAGATGGACCATGATGAGGTCTATCTCAATGCTTTTGCTAAGCAAGGGACGCTGCTCGTAGGCTCTACCAGCGAAATTTCATATTATTTGGTCCAAAAATATGTAGAGCAATCGTAAAGAAGCCACAATAGAAAAAAGGTGGAATTCGCAAAATCCCATTTAAATAAGGTTGCTGAGTTTCGGGAAAGAGTGAGTGCCTTAAAACATATTTTTTCACATTTCGTGCTCTTTCTACTGACGAAAGCAAATTCAACTTGCAAGGATCTGATGGGCACCGTTTTGTATGGCGACGGCACAATGAAGCTCATTTGCCATATCATAACTTAAGCAAGGGGTGGAACGGTAATGATATGGATATGTGAGCAGTCATGTATCAGATTGAGAATTGAAAAAAATTTATAATGCTAACAACAACAACAACAAGATCATTAAGCACAATTCGGCGATTGCCCGAGCTTGGTTTATAGATAATTGTCCTCATGTATTGGATGCGTCTTAATATTGGGTAGTCGAAAAAGTCTTTTCGTATTTTGGCACGAGATGTCGTTGGAGTCATCTATCTCCAGTGCTACCAATCACATTGTGTCATATCATATGGTGTTAGAAAGGTGACATTTTAAGCTTCATTTAACTAAAAAAAATTAAATTCGGAGAAGTTGAAAAAAACTTATAGCTGTTCAAAAATGAGTGAAAATAATGAAGAAATTCGCTATAATTTGAAATTTTTTTATAAAAAAGGGAAAAATGCCACGTAAGCCACCAATGAAATTTGTGAAGTTTACGAAGACGATGCTGTATCAGTTCGTGTAGCACAACAATGGTTCGCTCGCTTCCGTTCTGGAAATTTCGATGTGAATGATACACCTCGCCCCGGCCGACCTATCGTTGAAAAAGTCGATGAAATTATGGAAAAGACCAGGAATTGACCAGGACCGTCACATAAGCTGCCATGACCTCGCCAAGGCACTAAGCATTCATCATCAAACGGGTTTGAACCATTTAAAAAAGGCTGGTTACAAAAAGAAGCTCGACGTTTGGGTACCACATGAATTGTCGGTGAAAAATTTATTTGACCGAATTAACATCTGCGGTTCTTTGTTGAAACGAAATGAAATCGAAACATTTCTGAAGCGAAAGGTAACAGGAGACGAAAAGTGGATCAAATACGACAATAACGTGCGAAAAAGATCATGGTGCAAGGGTGGTGAAGCTCGACAAATGGTCGCAAAGCCAGGATTGACGCCTCGAAAGGTTATACTGTGTGTCTGGTGGGATTGGAAAGGAATCATCCACTATGAGCTGCTCCAGCCTGCTCGAACGATTGATTCTACACTTTACTGTCAACAACTGATGAGATTGAAGTAAGCAATCGACAAAAAAACGGCCATAACTGATCAGCAGAGAGGGCGTCGTCTTCCATCAGGACAACACTAGGCCACACACATCTTTGATGACTCGGCAAAAACTGGGAGAGCTTGGCTAGGAAGTTTTGATGCATCCACCATATAGCCCTGACCTTGCACCATCGGACTACCATTTGCTTCGGTCAATGCAGAACTCCCTTAATGGAGTAAAGTTGGCTTCAAGAGAAGCCTGTGGAAATTACTTGTCGCAGCTTTTCGCCGAGAAACCACAAAAGTTTTACACTGAAGGTACATATTTGGTTTAATAAAGTTCATGATAAATACAAAAAAAAAAAAGAGTTGAAGTTTGATTAGAAATACGAAAAAGAAAATGGCTGTTTTAGGGTTTTCCCGGAAATTATTCGAATTTTTCTCGCCGTACAAACCATCCTTGGACTTCAAGGAACATTTAAAAAAAATAATTCTTAAGATTGGTCCATGCGTTGTTGAGTTATGCGCTTACCAACACATTTTGCGATTTATTTTTATATTTTAGATTAACAAGAAATTTAATGCCATTATCCTGCAAGACCAGTCAAGTGTTGGAGCAACTGAGCACATAATACCGTAAGCATATATGTGAAGTCATTTCATTACAGATACATACATAAGTATGTAAATTTGTGGGGCAGGTTCATACGCACACATACGCATTCACATACATACAGTGGTACAATCGTAACAAGTTGAAATGAAGTTTTCTCTTCAAATGGCAATCACGACACGACGGAAATGACATCGCAAGTGAGCTGAGCAACAACAATAAAAACGAGTATTTATGTCGAACCGGTCGCAATTTTAGTGATTTATCCCACAAATTATTATTATCGATATTGCACACATTTTTGTTTTTGCTTTTCGTTTTTGCTATTGCTTTCACGTTCGCCTTTTCAATTTTTCTCATATGAATTTGTGATTTTTTGTGTGGTGCGCGGAAGTTGCAATTTGTTGGTTATTTAAGAGACAAAGTTGGGCGTTTGCAAAACTGAGGTGGTTAAGTAAAATTCATGTTTTGCAATTTCCATACTCTAATCAATTATCGGAAAAAAATTGCTATTGTTTATATGCGAATTTTTTTCAAGGTCAGTAATAATTGTTTAAATTTTTAATTATATGCATTTGTGCTTTTCGCAAATTAATATTGGGGTTAACTGCATGCCATTTTGGTACTGCGAGTTTTTCTTGTTGGGTGTTTGGCCGAGCTCCTCCTCTTATTTGTGGTTTTGTTGTTATTCCAACAATGGAGGGACCTACAGATTTAAGCCGCGTACGCGCGGCAGAGATTTCTTATGAGAAGCTTTTTCATGACAGAAATATACTCTAAGGTTTGTCTTTGCCTGCCGAGGGCGACCACTTTTAGGAAACACTTTTTTCTAACATTTGGTGTCACGTATCAACCCATTCGACTACGGCGGGCGTCAATACATGCATACATAGAGTATCGTATAAGCTCACGATTGAATCAAATAAAAATATCGACTTAACTTTTTAATATTTTTTTACATTAAAGTTATAAGAGGTTAACTAAGGGGGAGTCCATAAATTACGTGAGATGTTTAAGGGGGGAGGGGGTCGAGTCAAATCTCATCTAATCTTACGTTGGAGAGGGGGGGGGGAGGTCTCGGCAAATATCACGCAATTTTTTTTCTGATTGAAATGAAAAAAATTATACTATTTTGGTCCATTATCCAGATTGTACATGCTTAAGATTTAATCTTAAGCGTAATCGTAGTATGATTAAGATCATTCACTAATTCGTTCGAAAGAAAATAATTTCATTCATACTTCGACGTTATACATTACTACTGTCAAACCACCATATTTGTTGTATACCAAATAGCTCAATTTAATCTGAATTTACGGTACAGTGTAGCCCGTCGTTTGTTTTCGCGCCACTATCAGCCGAACGCGCGACTCGATGAACAAGAGCGTACGAGCTGAGTGGCAGCGACACACGGACAGGTTCCAACCTTCTTTGTTTATTCTTGTAAATGTTTTACTCGACTCAGTTCATGCTCTTACTAATTTAAAATGAGCTATCAAGATTTTTATAACGCATACGTCAAAAGACACGTCTATAAGGCGAAGAAGTCCTGCCACGACGATGTGATAAAATTATGGAATACTGCGAAGCAAAAATTCCCGAAGAAAGAAGAGTTAATACATCGCATTAAACATGAGATTGAACGGCTTCTCAGGGAATCCCCTGAGAGAAAAGTTTGGTCTACTTTAGCATTCCTTCAAAAGGTAGGTTAAATATATATTTTTTTAAGAAAATACTTTTTTTTATATAAAGTTTATTGTTACAATTAATAGCATAAAAAAACTGAAACAGTGAAATTCTTGATAAAATATGCTAAAATCATTACTACAAAATATTAGCGGGGTCATTTCCTGCACTGTTTTCACATAATTCAAAATCAGCTTCTTGTGATCAGCGATGATGAGGATGAAGCTATGTCGAACACTACACCATCTAACGTACGTCCCACTCCAGCACAAGATACTATGAAGAAACAGATTGCTAAGCTGCATATGGAGCTTGACCTAAGTGCTGCAGCGCACGCCGGAGTGATCTGCATATGATTCTTTACGACCGTTTCCTGCCACCTCCATACCCTATCACTCAGGTTGATAGACGTTTGACAATTTCGGACTTTAAAGAACATGACGGAAAGTCATTCGCTCCATTTCGAATACGCCTACCGATTCAACCGCTGAATGCCTTCATCAGCACGCCTTATGATCTCTATTGCCTAAGTAAACGTGATAATTTAGAGAAAAGATGCTGCAGTACATGCGGTATTTACTTCGCATCTATCACAAGAGCTGCAGAGCACAGGCGAGCAGCTCACATTGCACCAGCTAAGCAAGCGCGACCCTCACGGATTGTCACAAGACGAGCTAATGAATTACTGTGCGCAAGCGTCAACGGCTTAGAGTGGCTAGATCAGAACGAAGTTGAAGGAGCAGATGATTTTACTGAAAATCATACGGACATGTTGGTCCCAATAGTCTCTCTTGAAACCGCACATGATTATCCATGGACTGAATTAGAGTAGGTATTCTTTTTTTAATCGTTAAATTTCTATTGTTAAATTTTTATTACACTTATAACTCTCAGCAATATTGATTACTAGTCTTAACTAATTGTAAATAAAAGCACGAAGCAAATTTTTTTTTTCTCTTTTTACAATAACAATCCAACGCCCATTTTGAAAAATCTCACGTGAGATTGGCGGATGGGGGAGGGGGTTGAATAAAATCTCACGACATCTCACAAGGGGGGGAGGGAGGTATAGAAAATTAAAAAAAAACACCTCACGTAATTTATGGACGCCCCCTAAGCCGGTTGAGAAGGTTACAACGTCAGCTTAGTTTATGACTTGTTGAGTTCGGCCTCAAGCTCTAGTCCTGCTTGTCTACAATGCTGACTTCGACATATTTCAATTCCCCGGAGACGTATACTTGCTGCTTTACTCTACGTGCAGAGTTCGATCCCAAGTTGTGTCCTCATGCTCGAGAACTTTGAATCTTATGAATGTGGAATTTATTTGAAGATGTGTGCTATTGGCAAAATATTAAGTATTTTTATTTAACGCATCATATCTGATTTTCTTTGCCTTCGGACTACGCTTGCTCTGCACTTTCAAATGGAGTCCTTTGAACCGAAGTAGCGAAAATCATCCAAATAGTTTAAATTGTTTTTTACTGAATAAAATGGCATTTAAGTAGTCACCATCCATCATCTACGGATGACAGGAATATTTAAAAACTTATCATCACCGTTTAAATGATTAATTATCACGCAACGTTTTACAACAGGCAACACAAAATGCATGAAGCGTTAATGAATGGATGTCGTAATTTATATTGCAGCCATGACCAAAGATATTAAAAGCATTCAAATAAGTCTAAGTGGCATGAAATGTGATGTAAAATAGAATCAACATGCAAAGTGAAGAGAAAAAATT
Source organism: Anastrepha fraterculus (assembly GCA_037575425.1). NCBI lineage: Eukaryota > Metazoa > Arthropoda > Insecta > Diptera > Tephritidae > Anastrepha > Anastrepha fraterculus. The sequence continues at coordinate 231,745 of JAYXIM010011834.1, read as the reverse complement.
ATCATCGCGACAAACTGCGAAATTGGAACACCACGACAATCGTCTGACCCGATAAAGGCGCGACAGGGGGTCACTTACCTTACTAGGTGCTATTTATTTAAGGCAATACTTATTGCCACTAAAACGATCATGCAGTACATTTTTTTGACTCATGTTTGTATCTGCAGTGAGTTTCATTCAAAGCTAAAACATCAGGTTTACTTTTGTTTGCCATCTTAAATGCGCACAAATCGAGCAAACTTAAACATTTCGCAGTCGCATCATGCAGTGGCAGCGAAGTTAAGAGGCAACAGATGTTATACACCTTTTAAAAGGCAGAGACAAAATGCGCAATGTAATGTGTAGCTCTTCTTTTACTATTTGCTCATTTTGCATTTTCTTTTCTTCATCATTTGGTCCACTCTTTCGTTTTGCCTGGCTTTGGCGTTGATCAGGTGGTGGACTTTCAAACGAAAGTGAATAAATATTCGTTAACCGCATAGCGCACATGCATACATACATATGTAGATACATTTATATGTATTTGGGTATTTACAAAGTAAGCTGTTGGCGAACCTGTACGAATTGAAATCGAAAGTGCACATATGAGCGAGCAACCTATAGCGAAGTCAAATCACTCATTGCTGAGATGGTGTGATGGCGAGCTTAATATGCACCCCGCGATGAAACGATCACAAGTCCGCGACATTTTTTCTATATGGAGAAAATGCGCAACATCGTCACGGAAAAAAATTATAAAAAATCAAAGCGGATTTTTAAGCTACTTGAAAGCTACACTTTATTTACTGCTAAAACTTAATAAGCTATAAAACTGCAATCCAATTTTCCTAGAAATTCTAATTAAAAATTGTGGAGTTGGGCTGAAAACTTTATGGACATTTACAAATTTTTGTTTGAAACTTGGATTTATATGGTTTTATTAAAAAAAAAAAATAATGAACATTAAAACAAAAACGGGATCTAGGCTGAAGAACTGCCTCAGGGTATCCCCGAAAGGCACACTATGGAATCTCAAGTGCCTACCCGCCAGAGACCTGCATGGCTCACTGTTTTCTTGAGTTGTTCATACTAAATTTCTTGCTCACATTCAGTCAATTGAACCAAAATATTTGGTCAAGTACAGTCAGCTCATGCAGGCGAACGCGTAGTTCAGCTCAGTCAACACGTATGATCTAATGTCTTCGGCTCAAATCTAATCATTGAACAAAAAGCAGCATTGAATGAAATTAGCATCGGCCTTTGCGTTCAAACGATCAAACTTGTTCAAAGAAGTAATTGTCATTATTGTACGAGTAAATAGCACATGTTCGAGCAAACGAGAGTTGGCGTACAATGTACGCTGTAAATTGCGTTTCGTATTTGAAAGGATTAGTTGGTTTCAGCCGTTGTAAAATAATGTCAAACGATCAAGCTATTGTCTTAGGCACAATTCTTAAAAATGTTTATACGTTGCCACCGCGACGCAAGGGTTGGAGTGTATTGTGGAACATATTATGCGATATAATAAAGGACGATGGAGTTATTTTAGATGGATATTTGTACTGTCGCGACATGTCGCAATTGCAAAAACCTTGTCAAATTTTCACCAAAAAGCACTTCAAATTTAAACCGCCACAAGTGGTGTCAATCGCTTAAGGAGCCGAAGTGTCTGAAAACCGTTACAGCGGAAGACAAAAAGACCGCAATGACTCTTGTGTGGTATGGATAACTGAAGATTGCCAACCGTTTTCAGCCATTAACGGTCCTGGTTTCCAGAAGCTCGCAAAGTTTTTCGTAAATATTGGAGCAAAGTATGGGGAAAACATTGACATGAAAGACTTCCTTCCAGATGCAACAACACTTTCACGAACAACGCAAAAGTTAGCAGACGAGAAGAAAAAAGATGTCAAGGATGAGACTGCCAGAGTTTTGCACAGCGGAGGAGCTGGTGCACCTATTGATTTATGGACGGATAATTATGTGCGCAGAAATTTTTTGGGAGTTACATTGCACTACGAAAAAGAGTTGAAGCTATACGACATCGTTTTGGGAATGAAATCTATGAATTTTCAGCGTTCAACTGGTGCTAACATTTTAAATAAATTGAGTACTTTGTTCTGTGAATTTGGCATAACCAATATAGAGGAAATTAAGTTTGTAACAGACAGAGGGTCAAACGTTGTAAAGTAATATTCGTATAAACTGCAGCAGCCATTTGTTTGCAAACGTCTTGGAACTATCGTTTAAGGAAATCACAGAGGTGACAGAACTTGTAGAGGCGTGTAAAAAAATAGTGAAATATTTCAAAAAAGCAAACTTGCAGCACCATTTACAAACTTCATTAAAAAACGAATGCCCCACACACTGGAATTCCAATTTCACAATGTTTAAGTCAATCGTAGACAATTGGTTCTACATAAACGAGATACTCAAAGAGAAGGAAGAAAGCCAAAGATTATTACTAATAAGTATTTCTACGCTTAAGCAGCTGGTTGACCTGTGTAGTGACATTGAAATTATTTTTAAGAAAATTCAACTTTCTAACTATCCCTCTTTGTGCTATGTACTACCGTCAATTAAAAAAATTAAGTGCCTTTGTGTGCCTAAAGATACAGATGTATCCTACATAATAACGTTACAAGAAAATATCATCAATAACATCGACAAAATTTGGATAGCATCTCTGAGCTTATGGAAAAAAACTGCGTTCTTCTTATATCCACCAGCTTTGAATATACAACAAGCCGATCTAAGTGATGATAAGAATTTTTGCATTTCCCAAATTGACAAATTACATTTAATTTCTTCGACATCTTCATCAGTCAATTCAACTCCACCTAGTCCATGTACACCTTATTCTGATTCCGTTTCGCAATTCTCATTTCCTGATGGCAGTGTTTCCATAGACGTCGATGAAATACCTGCAAATCAATCAGCATTCAAAGATGTAAATTTTTGTCCCCCTGAATTAATTAACATTTACTACTGCAAAAACACCTACAGAAGAGGTAGATAGATATTGCAAGGAAAAAGTAGAAATAACCTATAACTTTGACGTACTTAAATGTTGGAAAATGAATGAAAAAAGCTATCCACAATTATCTAAACTTGCATTGCAAGTTCATTCAATTCTTGCTAGTAGTGCAGCCGCTGAACGAAGATTTTCACTTGCTGGCAATATTATAACCGAAAAGAGAAACCGTCTTGGTCCAAAATCTGTAGATAGTTTGCTCTTTCTAAACTCTTATTTTAAAAATTTTAATATGTAAATACCTACATAAAATTCACATATATTTATTACTTATTGAATTGCAATGTTTTCCTTATTTACATTATTTTCTTTCGTGTTTTATTGTAAGTTTTATGAAAAAAAACAAATATGAAAATATAGGGTTTTTGCTTTAAAATTTTTCTTTTACTTTGCTATCGTTACATGCAAAAACTCATTCGGGTTCATACGTGTTCAAACCGGCTCATTTGGCTCTATAGCTCTTTTATTCTTGCTCAAAAAAATGAATATACAGCCGAACGACCAAATACCCGAAACGGCTGCTATGAAGACGATTGGTGATAACATCGGAGAGCTAAAACGCAGCACATGATTTGATTGAGCTGAAATAAACAATGACAATAACTTATTTGAACAAGTTCGATCGTTTGAACGCAAAGGCCTGTTTTTTTGTTCAAGCGAAGCGTATGAATGTTTTACACTCAACCGGTGCAGTTCTCTGCTACCCGCCCGACCCGGATATTTGCAAAGAACGTGTTCAATTGTCTTTTTCTCTGCCGGATGCCCACAGCTTCTGTAATGGGCAATTGACGGAAGCCCAAGCCCATCCGCATGAGTTCCCATCATCCAGTGACCGATGATCACCGCTATTTGTTCGGAAACTGAATGGCGTGGGATCCCGGTTTGGATCTGAATCATGTCGTCGTCAGAACTGTGATCGAGGCTTGGCTATCGAAAAAAATGTTAATATTTCCCTTACTCGCACGTTCCTTAAGGGGGGATTCCCATTTCAAGCGCCAAAATATACGGTTTTTTTACGAATTTTTATTGAACCTTTTGGAAAATTTACAGCCATATTTATTATGCATTATATAAAATCAACTTCAATTTTTCGCCGATTTTCTGGAAAATTGTGGCTTTGACAACGCTCGAGGTGAAATTTCTATGAAAATTCCTGGACGCTGCCCGCCACGATAACTCAGCTCCAGGTTGTCTGAAAGGAAAAATTCAAATGGCATTTTACTCCTTATGAATATAGTTTCAGTATGAGCTATTGAAAAAAAAAATTGTCGAAAATTAATATAACTGCGATGGTTGAAAGACAAAGTTTGTTTTTTCGCACATTTTTTCCTCGGATTTTTATTTATAAAAAAAAAGTCATGCATGTATTTTCCGTAGTTTATGATAGAGACAGATATTATTTCGTGATTCGTGTCAAATTTGACAGCAATCGACCGAATAGTTCTCGAGATATCATGGCGGCCGTATAGAAAAATGTTGTTTTGATGCTGTTTGTCATGAAAATTTGCACAGAGTTCTTTGAAAGTATAATAAACAAGAACCGTTAAAAAAAATCGATTTTTTTAAGCCGGGGAATGGGAATCCCCCTTAAGCAGTTTACATGCCTGCGGGATCGCAAAAACTTCTGCCGGAAAAACACTAGCAGTATTCGGCAATTTTAAGGAAATATATAATTATTGGCAGATTGGGAGAAAACCCACGCTTCGACTCCCGATTTCATCTTGGAGCCGTGATATCATAGCACTTCCGAAGAGCTTCCCGCCAAACCAGGCATCCATACGTTAAAATTGATACAACTTGTACATCCACAGGATTAAAAAAGCTATACTGACCTTCTTTACACGATTTTCAATGTGTAGCTTCCAATGGAGTTTGGAGTCAAGTATCAGTTCAAGATACCTAACTCTTAATGAAAGCGGGAGAACGTGTTTATTTAATTTGGGAAGTTTAAAGTGTGGAAGTTTATATTTTCTGGTTGACAATTGGTAAATCTTCAATAATATGTAAGAGGTTAGTTACGTTAAGAGGTGTAAAAAAATCCAAAATGCTGCAAGATAAAGTTCGCTAAATAAATTCTTTTAATGTTTAATTAATAGGCTTTATTAAATTTCAAGATTTCATGAGCTTCTAGAAGGAAATTAATAATTTAAAAATTAGAAAAAAAAAATTTACCCAAAACAAATTAGTTATGCGTCCATTAGTCATCCAAATACACGAGGAATTTTCTGACACTGCCCGATCTGCAAAATCAATGGGTGTCCTTGCGAAGGAGCTTAATGCTTCTGAGACTCTTATCCATCGTGTTGACAATAAAAATCTCCGGTATAAATCCTATGTTTGCGCAGAAGACAGTTTATGTCGGAGCAAACACGAACACGTCTTGTAAACCAAATTAAACACTCTGAGGCGCCTCAGATTTTATGGTTTTAACAAATACCAAAAGACCAACCGCAGAAATGACCAGAATACTGATAGATATGTTCTAATCCTAAAAAGGTTTCTGTTGTCATACACACCAAATTTCCAGCCGTTGTTATACAATAGTTTTAGGTGTTGAGAGCAATTGAGAGCATGCTACCACACTTCTTTACTCAAGGATTTCGAGCGAATTCTGCTGCATATATTGAGGTTATGGAGACACTTGTGAAATCCTAGATTGATAGTGTACGTGGTGATAGCCCACACATCTTTCAGCAAAACTCTGCTTCTTCACACGCACCTCTATAATTCTTAGGTGTTTGGCCGAACTTCTCGGGATGTGCGTTGATGGAGTTCTACAAAGACCAAATGGTTTTTACCAGAAGCTATTTCAGCAGGATGCTTTGAACTATAGAGGTGCTAGTTTTGCAATCTTTCCGAATAAAACGCGCAATATTGTGCACAACTTAAGGCATCACTACCTAAATCCCCGATGGCGTGCGAAGTTCCACAAATAGAGGTAACCACAGCGACTAGCTTTTATGACAAGCTTTTTCATGACAGAAATCTTCTCGGGGTTTTGCCATTGCTTGTCGCTATTAGGAAAATTTGTTCTATAATTTCATGTTCCAAATCTTAAATGGGCTTCTCAACCGGAGTCCATATTAAAAAAAATATATTATAAAAGGCGAAAGACAACTGAAGAGATCAAATTTCGAACTACTTTGCAAACCACTTTGCTAACGCCAGTGCTAATGAAAATTTCAGCTCCCAATTTCGCAATAGCAAGGCATTAACCCTAGGCAACTTCACTTTAATAGCATATAACCTCTCTCGATCTGCAAAACTAATAGAATCCGAAATATCGTTATCAGAATTCGAATATGCTCTATCTTCAGTAAAAGGTAAAACGCCTGGATTGGACAAAATTTCTTACCCCCTAATCAAAAATCTCCCAAATTCAACCAAGGTACGACTAACAAAGCTATATAACAATATTCTTGACACTGGCATTTATCCGCAGTTCTGGAAAACATCAAACATAGTTCCAATACTTAAATCTGGAAAACCATCCACTGATGTTAATAGCTATCGCCCTATCTCCCTTTTAAGTTGCCTAGGGAAAATTCTAGAAAAGATGATCGGCAACCGTCTTGCATGGTACGCCAAAAGAAATAACCTCATCAGCTCGCGTCAGGTGGCTTACCAAAAAGGACATGGCACAATTGATGCCTTGCTATCCTTTGACAATTTTGTAACAAACGCCCTGTCTAGTAAAAGCTATGTATCCCAGGTCTCATTGGACTTCCAAAAAGCATTTGACCGCATTGGAATTCATGCCGTTTTAAAACAATTACAAAAATGGAAAGTTGGTCCTAAAATGCTAAACTTCTTAACATCTTTTCTTACTAACAGGAAACTCTCAGTCTCTGTCAATGGCTCACTCTCATCGACCTGCAATTTATCAAATGGTACCCCTCAAGGATCACCTCTTTCTGCCTTCCTTTTTATCGTCGCCTTTGATGAATTGAGCCATCTCCTATGCAAATACAAGAACATAGAGCATCAAATCTATGCCGATGACGTACTCATATACACAAAAGCCAATAACATATCTAGTGTAGAAAATATCTTTACTGATATTCTCAACGATATTTCATTATGGTCCATAACTTCAGATGTAAAACTCTCTCTAGAGGAAACTAATCTTTTACATATCTGCCGAAAGAGGAGTCCGTGCAACATATCACTGAGAATAGGCAACTATGCTATTCAACCCAAAGAAAACTTAATGTTGCTAGGTTTAGTTATAGACTCTAAGTACTCTTTTAAGTCGCATTGTAATTATATTAGAAATTCCCTAGCAACTAGATTAAATATCATTAAGTATCTGTCCTGCAAACATAGTTATATACATCCTACGACACTTATTAATGTTGTCAGAGCACTACTTCTATCGAAAATAGACTACGCCTTGCCAATCTACGGACACTGTGCAACATCTTTAATCCGCAAAATTTCAGTGCCTTATCATGCAGCAATCCGTAGAAGCCTTAGAGCTTTCGCAACTTCACCAATAAAGTTTCTACTAGCAGAAGCCGGCTTACCGAGTATCCCCAATAGAGTTACCCCCAATAGAGTTACCGATGCAACATCTCGTGTTCTTGCAAAACAACTCGACACCACCGAAAACAAACATTTTCAACAATGCAATTTTACGAAAAACGCAGCCGAGGATACTATCATCTATGTATATCAAGATCCCTCATTTTCGCCAAGGAGAATTTCATAACTCTTTACCGAGCGAAAAGAGTCGTTGAAACTTTCCCTTCCTGGCTCATTAGCCCCAGATCATTCGAAGATGTCTTACTCAGCTTGTCTAAGCAAAACACACCAAACACGGTATATCGAGCTACATTCTCAGAGACATTTGAATGTTATAGAACATCTGGATGGAAATTCATTTTCACTGATGGATCTACTTCGGACTACACCTCTCTGGCCGTAATCAACCAAGATGGAGCCGCAATATCGCAATGGCTTCTTTATCCAATGTGTACAATATTCACTGCTGAAGCCTTGGCAATCGAACTAGCTGTTGAGTATGCAAAGAAAAACAAAGAGATATACAGTACAATCCCTCTTAACCGGTTACCTCGGGACTGCATACCTGGCCGGTTGCCGTCTTGGCCGGTTAATCCGAAGTGTACTTGTATAATATATTGTATACATACATATAAAAAAATGGAGAAGCATTTTTTACATATTTATGTACTTCATATTTACATATGTTAATGTGTTACATCAATAAAATATAAGTGTAATAATTATTTTTTTATAAAGTCTGTGATATTCTTCTGTCTTTTAACCTTCAGTGAATTTCTAAATGCGACATCCCTCCATTTTCTAATCACCAAAACGTCTAATGCTGTTGACTCATGTTGCTGCTCAATGTATTTCAATGCAATTTCCATCATATTTTGGGTTCTTCATAAGATCTGTTTTCTCCTCTTCAACGTCACTACTCTCATCATCTTCCTCTTGTTCTTTGTTTGCTAAATCTATGATTTCGTCATCATTCAAAAATTCATTTTCAAGGTGTTCGTCACAGTTTATCATCCAATTTTCCACATCTTCTGCCTGTAATGGTCCGTTACCCGATAACTTTTGAAGGTATTGTAAAGTAGATTTGTTTTCTTCTTCTTCAGTCCGAGATCACAATTAGATTCTCAACATCTGGCCAAAGTTTTCTCCAAGACTTAACAAACGTTGAAGAGGGCATTTCTTGAAATGCTATAGCTAACATATAGATAACGTCCTTGATATTGATCTTTTTGATGACTTCTAAAAGACCTTTGTCTTCACTCTCTGAATGTTGTAGAATTTCAGAAACAAGTTTACGCTTGTATCGTCTTTTTAAGCTTTCGATCACTCCTTGGTCCATTGGTTGCCCAAACTTGTCACATTAGGAGGAAGATAAACTAATTTTATGTCATCTACAGCGCAGTCATGAGGATGGATTGGAGCATTATCTAACACAAGAATTACTTTGATAGGCAAGTTTACACTTTTTAAATGTTTTTTAACAAACTCCAAATTAAACCACTCTTCAAACAAGTCTGAATTCATCCACGCTGATTTTTGAGACTTATAATAAACCGGAAGGGAAGATGGATTAAAGTTTTTGAATGCCCGTGGTTTAGCAGACTTGCCAATAACGAAAAGAGAAATTTTATGATTTGAACAAACGGCCACTGTAATACGTTCTTTGTTCTTTTTGAAGCCAGAGGCAGACTGTTCATGACTGCCTAGAAAAGTTGTTTCTGGTAACATTTTAATGTTTAGCCCGGTCTCGTCCATATTACAGACTTTTTCTGGAGATAATTCCTCTGTTTTAACCATTTCACCAAACTTAGTCTTGAATTCTGTCGCACCAGAAGTATCAGCAGAAATTTTTTCTCCTCTTACATGTGCGAAATGAATTCCGTGTCGCTTCTTCCATCGATTAAGCCAACAGTCACTTGCCACAAAGTCACCTTCAATATTAATCTTCTGGTGGATAGCCAAAGCTTTTTCTTTCAAAATTGGGCCGCCAATCGGTGTACCTCTTCGACGTTTCTGAAGAAACCAGATCCACAAAGCTTCATCGACGACCTCGCAAATCGGTTTTTTTCTCCTACAACGGCTACCCAGATTTCTATCAGATTCCATTTTCGAGCAAAACTCCTCAATGGAACGCCTATCTCTTCGCTAGTCATTTACAGTGCTTTTTCCAACATTAAATTCTGCACATATTTTCGCTACGGATTCACCATTATCAATCCGCCTTAGCACTTTTAAACGTGTATCCATCGAAACCACAATTCGTTTGCGCTTTGCACTCATTGTTAAGGAAAGAACTATGTTATGTCCGTACCCACAGCAAAAACAAACCAAATTGATCAAAACGACAAACGACAAAATCCTATCTAACATCGTTTATAGTTTACTTCGCCGGGATCTCCCCGTAATATCGGGGGAATCCCAGCCGCATCGCCTTGCCGGTGAATTTCTTGGAAAATATTGCATTGCGCTCGGCTGTTGTAAACAGGCCGGTTAATCCGTCGACCGGTTAATGCGAAGCCGGTTAAGAGGAATTAGACTGTATATGATTTGTTCTGACAGCAAATCATGCATCACAGCAATCAAATCACCGTCTAATTTGAACAAAATTATTTCATCGATTAGAAATTCTCTTGCTGCAGCACCAAACAAAATCAAACTAATGTGGATACCCGGTCATGCTGGAATCTCAGAAAATGAAGCAGCTGATACGGCTGCTAAAAATGTCAACAAATCTCCTACACTTATGCTTAAAGTTATAAACAAAAGGGACCTGTTTAACGCCATAAAGAAAGAAAGACGTAATGTCGATTTAGCAGACTGGACAACGCAAGGACATCACTATTACAGACTAAATCCAAAGAGACTAACGCCACCCTATCCGGTGAGTCTGACCCCTAATTTTTTGAAGCCGTATACTCGTCTAAGACTGGGTCATACAATTTTTACCCACTCACACCTTCTAACCAGGAAAAGTCAGTCCAGCTGCCTTGATTGATTAACCAATGTCCAGTAACGAAGGAGTACGAAACCGCTGACAACATTAACCTAAGTAGAGCATTATCTACACCTAGCTATGACAATATCGTGACAATATACAATTTCTTAAGGAACCAGGATATCTTAAATTTAATTTAGCGCAGATTAAAGTATTAAAAAGACGACTGAAAGCCTCGTAGTTAATGTCGCTTTTCTTAATTTATACTGTAATTTATTATTGTATAATTTGTTATAAATAAATAAATAAATATATTGTATGTAGGAAATACGCAACATCTTCAGGGAAGAAAATTTATCAAAAATCAACGAGAGTTTCGAGGCACCTCAAGCTTGCACTTTATAATAAATACTCAAATTTAATGGGCTATAAAATCGTTCCAAATGTTTGATTTTAAATTCTGATGAAAAAGTTACTGAAATAAAAGCTTTTTGTATTTTTGAAATCTAGCGTTATATGGAAAGTTTTTACCCAATTAATTTTCAGCATGAACCGCACCAGAACTAAGGTGATATGGGTACCAAATTTCACTGAGAACTCGATCATACCAGTTCAAATAAAGTGAACAAATTTGTTGCATTTCATTTAGTCTAACAGTCTAATTGATAATTCAGGTGTTGATGTGCGCTGATGAGTGTATTTACCTGCATATTACCAATACTTAAATGGCAATTTAAAATTTGCCCAAAACCAAAAATGTCGAGTAGACGGCTGCTCAGCACTTGTAACCTATAAACACCTGCACGCTCCCCGCCTTTGCATTCCCCTACACACTACCAAAGCTATGTGAAGGATGTGCAGTTGCATAAATTTGGATTTAAAACTTGATTTGGTGGGCAATCGAAAAAATTCGAGTCAAAAAATGCCAATTTGGCCTTACTGCATGACCAAAAAGCTTCAACCAAACCGGAATAGTTGGCAGACGTGAGCCAAGCCGGGTGGCTCTTATAGAAATTGTACAGTTGTTAATAAAAGCAAACAAAACACTAGACATAAAATAAACACAAACAGAGAGTAAGAGTAAGAGTGAGAATTAGAGTGAGTGTGAGAGCACAGTTGAGCAAAGTAGAAAAGCTTTCGCCAATTGTTGGTTGTTGATCGAATCATTCGATGATGGTCATGACGGCGCGGAATGAAAAATGCAGCGAATGAAGACTTTTGGAATTTCGACCAGAGCCAACCGATCATTGGACAAAGTGCAGCCGAGCAATAAACAGACGCGTACGGCAAAATAGCGGCCTGTGAAGTGCCGTGTACGAAAGAAAATGAAAGTGAAAGAGATTTAAAAGCGTGCAGAAAACAAAAATAAATAAAGATAAAGTTAAAAAAACAAAAGAAAGAAAGAAAAAGACAAATGCAACATTAAAAACATAATCGAAGATAAACGAAAGTGTTAAGTGAAAAACAGTGAAGTGTGCGATGCGTTACATATAAGACAAGTTACATTTTTAGCAATTCAAAAACAGAAAAAAACGCGGCGACTGCGCGTAAAGTGTAAAAATATCAAGTAACCAAAGGAAAACCATGCTTACCTATATAATTTGCCAAGCAGCAAACTAAAAATAACTTACCATAACAATTGCGGAACGTAACATTCGAGAAAAAATACATACAGCGCATGGGAATTTCTTCCGTTAGTGATTTCCTCATTACACCTGCTTCGTAAAACTTTGGGATTTTGAACAAAAATTTGCGTGTTCACGTGAAATTACATCAAAAATCAAACATGCAAAACGTACAATTCGACGCGTGCGTAGCGCGTGCGTGACTAAATTGTGGTAGGCCTAGAAAAAGATACCCAAAAAAGAAACTGTCAATTGTGGAATGAGTCCGATTTAAGGGCAAGGCAACGAAAGCGGAAGAGTACCTGCATACTCACACATACTTATATGTATATTATCGTAAAATAACACGGCACACAGCAAGTGGAGTAAGAAGCGCAAAAAAAATTGCTTCAAATATCCGACGCTAGAAAATTCACTCAATCGTTTGAATATCTCTAGTTATGGCGGGAAGCACTGATCACTTCTAAGCTGTGACAATGTTTGCTTGAATTAAGAAGGTAAGCGCAGAGTGCTCTCCCAAAAAATGCCCAATTATTGAAGATTTCGAAATATAGTTTTTAAGGCGCTTACTTACTAAGTGCAGACAACCTAAACCTAAATTTTTGGCTACAAAATATAAAATAAAACACTTTATTGAACATCGAAATACTTTAGAAGTGCAAACAACTTGATTTATTGGGTATGGAAATAAGTTTCCGTCATTTCTTAGCCAAAGTTACGAATTATTAACAATTAAATAATACATGATTTTATGTGAAGTATGTGCCATTGGAAGCTATAACTTTACTCAATCTTTCAGACAACATACGGATTCCTCTGCCGAAAAATTCGAGTTCTTTTGACTTAATCCATTCATTGAGCCAGTTGGCGGTGCTCTCGTAATAAGTGAACCGCTCTCCAATAAGGGCTGACTGCATTGATCGGAACAGATGGTAATCCGAAGGTACAATATCTGGAGAATACGGCGGGTGGGACAAGATTTCCCAACTCAGTGCCTCTAAATATCAAAATCAGTTTGTCTTGCCTACCGTCCCATTCCGGCCGCTTTTCTTTGAGAGCTCAATTCATTGTAGCTCGCATTTGTTGCAGTCGGTAATGATCGCCAGTGATGGTTTCAGTTGGTTTAAGGAGTTCATAATAGATGACACCGATCCTTCTTATCCCACCAGATGCACAAATATTTTTTTGAAGCATAAATATTTTTTTTTGCTGTCGATGAACTGATTCATCTGGCAGGCTCCAACATTTTCAACACTTCGGGTTATCATAATAGATGCATTTTTCATCGCAAGTGACGCTGTGATGCAGAAAACCTTTTCTTTTCTGCCGTTCAAGAAGCGTCTCACACGTCACCAAACATCTCTCGACATCCCCCTCTCCTTCAGTTGATGTGGCACGCAGTTAGCGACATGCGTCTTCAACCAATAATTGTTGTAGTTGAATATCTTCAATTTTTTCGGTGCCCCTTCGCGATCTTTATCACTCACGTTGAAATTGCCATTTTGGAAGCGTCGAAACCACTCTTTGCCAGTTGTATTTGATAGGGCGGGAATACTGTAATTATTGACCAACATACGGCATGTTTCTGCTGCACTTTTTTTTTAAAGGTAATAACGGCATGGCTTCCCGTAACTGCTGTTTTTTTTGCGGAACGAACGTAGACATTTTTGATGTCAGATAAAAAAGGATCTTTACGCTTCAAACGAATGCCAACTACTGCGATCGAGAACTCACATATGCACCTTCAAATCACCCGTATATTACTAGAGCGAACCCAAAAATAGTATCAGCAGCGACACCTCTTTTACGAGAGCGGAAACTTATTCCCATACCATTGGGAATACCGAAGCATTTACTAGCATTTATAAGGAAAATGAATCGATAAAGAATTCAAGATATCTCCAATTTCTCTATTTAGCACATTCTCTCAACTGTTTGTGTATGTATGAACTCCGGTATCAGAGCAAAATCGATCTTCGCCAAGTGATCTTTGGCCGACTTGCGGGTTTCGGTCCAGTGCCATTATCGTGATGTTATCTCGTGGTTTTCGAAGCATGTGCCACTTTCTGCATTTGATTTGCGTTAAGATGGGCTCCTCTTTCGTTTATCTCCATAGCGCGTCTTTTCTGATGCTGTCCGACCAGAATATTCTAGAGATAATGTGGAGGCATTTGTTGACGAAAGATAGTAGTAGCCTCTGTGTGATGGTGTTGGAGACCAGCCATGTTTCACTTCAGTACAACAATATAGACTTCATACTGAATATTCGCAGTTTAATGCGTCTGGAGAATTGCGATCTCGCTTAAGATTTGCATTCGCTCGCACGCCGCCCTTACTTTGTTTAGTCTGCAGTTGACATCTTCATCTGCTCCGCCGTCTATCGTGATGGCGCACAGCCGAGATAGCAGAAGCTCTCGACAAATTCCATCGGACACCCGTCAACCACTATAGGTCTTGCTTTATTGTGGTTGACTCTCATAGCCTTTGTCTTGGCGATATTGACCTCTAGGCCGACAGTGCGTGCCAGTGTGACTAGTCTGTTCGTCCCTGTCATAGGCGACTGAATTCTAAGTCTCACTTGCTGATCACACTGTCTTAAATTACATTTCCAAAAGTTACGTTTACTAAGATAAAGTTTCATGTCATGGGAATTGGTACATTTTAGTGTTTTAGGTAAAAAATTTCGCTGCTGCAAAAATAAAATGGCATTTCGTTCCGTTTTTGGCAAATCCCAAATACGCATTTTCGTAGCACTATAAATGGGGTTAATAGACAGCAACAACAAGAATACCAAAAGATTACGAACAACAAGATTGCTATTTATTGACGAATTGGCAGAAGTTTTGCGTAAATACGTAAGTTCCGTTTTTAAGTTGCTCAAAATGAGAATTTTCAAATGTAGGAGCTGCTTTGTTGGTTTTTATTTTATTGGTGCAAACAGTGCTATGTTCGATAGTTGGCTGGAGAATCTACAATATGAAATGAAGTTTCCCTGAAAGCTTCGTTATTTATAGAAAAGTAATTTTTCAGTTCCCCCGGTTGACAATTTTAAGCGGTTTTTTTTTTTAATTTTAAGTTGCTGATCGTACCTTTCTGCGTATTAGGGTGCGCTTTGGTGCAACAATTCTTTCCAATTATGTCTAATTCATATAAATACGTATAATCTCGAGTTCCGGCCCCTCTGAGAACTCCGGGCCCGGGGTAAAAAGTCCCCGATCCTCCCCCCTCTCGTCGGACCAGAGTGGGGCACTAATGAAAATATGGAAATAAAGGAAAGTTGATAAACTAATACATTGTGCAACATCCCTTTGCAATAATTACTGCTTGTAGAGGTCATTGAACAGAGTCTACTAGAGTTTTGGTGACATCTCATGGAATATTTGCCCATATCTCTTCAATGGCTGATTTTATATAATTTTTACCACTAATCTGCCGCGTTGTAGTTCTCATTCAATGTGGGCTCACAAGTGCCCAATGGGGTTCAGATCTGTGCTCTAAGGAGGACTAGAGGCGCAATGCCTCTTTTACATTGTAAAGCAACCATTTCCTTACAATTAGTTCAGTATGCTTTGGGTTGTTGTTGTTGTGCATGAAGGTGAACGATGCTGGTAACTATAATTTTTCGACAATTTTGGGAATGCTTTCCTTCAATATTTCTAGATAATTCATTTTAGTCATAGTGTCTTCAATAACAAAAAGGGGCCCATTCAATTTGCCGTCACTGCCCCCCAACTTATAACATGTCCATGTTTTACAGTACCGACCATTAGACGGATCGACCGCTGTATCTTCCCTTGTGCGGGCATTCGACCTTATCCTATCGTATAATCCTTCTTTATCTTAGTCACATTTGAATTAATTTATGAAACTCTCAAAGTACTACTTTTTCTAAGAAAAGAATGGTTTCCATTATATTTTTTCAATATATTAAATACTGTCGACTTGGATATTTTCAAAATTTCCGCGATTCGAAGCACACTTCCCTCAAGGATGGTATTTCACCATTCGTTCTTTTAAATTACTCGATGTTTGCTTATTTATCTTTGGTCTTAAAAACTTGCGACGTCAATGGCAAAATGTAAGAAATAAGACAAAATTTTGCAATTCTATTATGAAAAAAAAAAAATAATGGAATATTGCACAAAGTTTACTAAAATATGCTAAAAAATTAGGAGAAAAAATGGATTTTCCAAAAAATTGCCATTGCGGCAAAATCCTCAGCTACCAGATAGATAAAATATGAAAATTTAACTATCATCCGTTTTATTTATGTTCCTAAAGCAAACACCTTAAATTTAATTTCTTCATTAGTTTTTTAAGATTTTTTTTTGTTGTTCGTTGTTTCAGGATTTGCTTATAGTGTAGGTTTAAACCATTATGGAATAATTAGCCCATTGCTGTACTTGAAGAGGTTTGATTTATTTTTAAGAAAAAAAAAATTCTCTAAACCTTTTTACAATGAAATGGAATATTTTAAATCATTGGAATGGAATGAATGTTTATTTTTAACTAATCTAAAACTGTATTTTTAAGAAACATATTGGACCAGCTTTTTCATCTGTTATGAGCTGGCATTTTGCTGGTGCAAGGCCTGACAAAAATTGACATTTCGTAGGACATCGTCCGTGTTAAAAATTGCACTTGCTAACGAGGAAAAAATATATAGAACTGGTTGTGCTGAAAAGTCAACTGGTAGTATTTTGCTGCACAACTGGTATTTTTCCCTGCAGGGTAGCCATTTCAACTGTGTGACTTCACATACACTTAGGATCACCCACCCAAATATATGTAGAGGAAGTGCAATTGCATGCCTAACTTAACCACCCAATTTAGTGCTGCAAAATTGTGCAAAAAAAAAAAAGACCGGCACTAAAGATAGGCAAATGTGATCGTGAGCAATACGAATGGGTTTTCTGCAGAAATAATTTGACGTAACTAATTTGCCGGTCGCATACTTCTTTACTCACTGTTGTGAATAGCAATAAAAAGGAATGAGTTAATTTACGCACTGCTATGACAGACGTTGCCTCCCAACTAATGAGAAAACTAACAATTGCATTTCGATTTCGATGCTTTGTATGCAAAATGCAGCGAGTGGAAATAATTTGAGTGGGCAATTAAAGCGAAGCAATAAAATTTTGTTGTGTGGGTCAGAGAAAGTTTGCGAATTTCGTGAGTTGATGGATGATTTACGATTTTGAACTATGGCAGACGTGAATTATGTTCTGCGTAGAAAAAAAAGTTTATTAAAAATAAAAATATAGAGAGTAGTAACAATCAATACTTGAAGGGTATAAAAACTGCAGACATTTTTTTTTATTCTACATAAAAAAAAATTTATTAAAAAAAAATTAAAAAAAAAAGTATAAAAAATAGTAACAATCAATGCTCGAAAGCTATAAAAAATGCAGGCATTTTTTTTATTCTACATAAAAAAAAATTAATTAAAAAATAATTTAAAAAAAAGTATAAAAAATAGTAACAATCAATACTTGAAAGCTATAAAAAATGCGGCATTTTTTTTATTCTACATAAAAAAAAATTAATTACAAAAAAATTAAAAAAAAGTATAAAAAATAGTAACAATCAATGCTCGAAAGCTATACAAAATGCAGGTATTTTTTTATTCTACATAAAAAACAATAATTAAAAAAAAAATTTAAAAAAAGTATAAAAAATAGTAACAATCAATACTTGACAGCTATAAAAATGCAGGCATTTTTTTATTCTACATAAAAAAAAAATTAATTAAAAAAAAAAAATATTTGAATTGAAAGGTATAAAAAATGCAGGCAATTTTTTATTCTACATAAAAAAAATTAATTAAAAAAAAAAGTTTTTAAAAAGTATAAAAAACAGTAACAATCAATACTTGAAAGGTATAAAAAATGCAGGCATTTT
The DNA here is from genome assembly GCA_037575425.1 of Anastrepha fraterculus. Classification (NCBI taxonomy): domain Eukaryota; kingdom Metazoa; phylum Arthropoda; class Insecta; order Diptera; family Tephritidae; genus Anastrepha; species Anastrepha fraterculus. The sequence continues at coordinate 213,750 of JAYXIM010011834.1, read as the reverse complement.
TTTTATTCTACATTTAAAAAAAATTAATTAAAAAAAAAAATTAAAAAAAAGTATAAAAAACAGTAACAATCTATACTTGAAAGGTATAAAAAATGCAGGAATTTTTTTATTCTACATAGAAAAAAATAAATAAAAAATAAATAAAAAAAAATTAAAAAAAAGGATAAAAAATAGTAACAATCACTACTTGAAAGCTATGTATAAAAAATGTAGGCATTTTTTTTATTCTACATAAAAAAAAATTAATTAAAAAAAAAAAATTAAAAAAAAAGTATAAAAAATAGTAACAATCAATACTTGAAAGCTATAAAAAATGCTAAAGCAACATAAACAGCATTTTTTATATTTAATTTGAAATATTTGCTCTAACTCACTTTCTAAGGTATTTTCGCTACCTTCTCTACTCGAAAACCATTTGTAGCTATTTTTTATGCACCTCACACCTTATTTGCGTGTCAACGCGTGCGCCGCGCGTACATCACACTTTCATAAAAACTACAGCTACACATTATTCACTGCAATATAAATGTTTTATGACTATGAAAGCATGAACTGGTGGTCATGGTTGTGGCGCATAGCTTTCCAAAGAAAGGTTTACTGCCACACCAACCCAGCGAATCATCTCTGATAAACCGTGATGCCATTTAAAAAGCAAGTAATTTCTTTTAAGTGTCTATTATTTTTACGACATCAATAATTATTTGCACAAACTTCGATGTTGCATAACACAAAGCCGAAAATTTTGCTGAGCAACAATGGACAACAATCATCGCTTGTGCTGGGAATTGATGTCAAGTGTTGTGTGACTATGAAGATGATAGAGGGAGAGAAAGAGAGGGAGTCCAAAAGAGAAATATGTACAGGCGAATAATGTGACACAAATGTTATTTGCGTTAGTAAATATAGTTGCCAGATTGTTTCGGTGACCCCAATTGAATCTCCGGGAAACCAATTTATTTTTGCATCATTTTTTTTTGCTTCAGGAACTGATAACTAAACGGCGGTGCAAGCTCACACGTGGATATATTACTTTATCATCATTTCTTGTCCCAAAAAAAGCATTAAAGTTATTTTTTTGTAGTTTTTTGCTATTTGGAATAGTTCAATAACTCAATAGTTCACAAACTCGCCCGCACTTTTTCTGTGGGCAACTGCGGGCGACCATAATGATGATATGATTTCTTCTAATTTATTAATTACAGTATAAAATTTCAGACTCTTCACCCGTTTTTCAACATTTTTGGCGATATTCGTAGCAAATATTGGGTAGTCGAAAAAGTCATTTCGTATTTTGTCAATATATGTCCTTGGAGTCATCTATCTCCAGTGCTACCAATCACATTGTGTCATATCATATGGTGTTAGAAAGGTGACATTTTAAGCTTCATTTAACCAACAAAAAATTAGGAGAAGTCGAAAAAAAGATATAGCTGTTCAAAAATGAATGCCACGCAAGTTGTGAAGCTTACGGAGATGATGCTGTATCAGTTCGTGTAGCACAACAATGGTTCGCTCGCTTCCATTCTGGAAATTTCGATGTGAAAGATGCACCTCGCTCCGATCGACCCAGCGCTGAAAAAGTCGATGAAATTATGGAAAAGATTGACCAGGACCGTCACATAAGCTGCATTGACATCGCCAAGGCACTAAACATTCATCATCAAATGTTTTTGAACCATTTAAAAAGGGCTGGTCACAAAAAGAAGCTCGATGTTTGGGTACCACATGAATTGTCTGTCAAAAATTTAATGGACCGAATTAACATCTGCGATACTTTGCTAAACCAAATGAAATCGAATCATTTCTGAAGCGAATGATAACAGGAGACGAAAAGTGGATCAAATTCGACAATAATGTGCGAAAAAGATCTTGGTGCAAGGGTGGTGAAGCTCAACAGATGGTCGCTAAGCCAGGATTGACGCCTCGAAAGGTTATGCTGTGTGTTTGGTGAGATTGGAAAGGAATCATCCACTATGAGCTGTTCCAGCCTGCTCGAACGATTGATTCTACACTCTACTGTGAACAACTGATGAGATTGAAGCAAGCAATCGCAAAAAAAACGGCCAGAACTGATCAGCAGAAAGGGCGACGTCTTCCATCAGGACAACGCTAGGCCACACACATCTTTGATGACTCGCCAAAAACTGGGAGAGCTTGGCTGGGAAGTTTTGATGCATCCACCATATAGCCCTGACCTTGCACCATCGGACTACGATTTGTTTCGGTCAATGCAGAACTCCCTTAATGGAGTAAAGTTGGCTTCAAGAGAAGCCTGTGAAAATTACTTGTCGCAGTTTTTCGCCGAGAAACCACAAAAGTTTTACACTGATGGAATAATGTCTCTAGAAGAAAAATGGCAAAAGGTGCTCGACCAAAATGGTACATATTTGGTTTAATAAAGTTAATTATAAATATAAAAAAAAACGAGTTGAAGTTTGATTAGAAATAGTATATCTGTACTTACATATAAGCAAATAGCTTTCGCTGGTTGACTGGCTGCTTGAGATGGATCAGCAGGTGTCTGACAGGTGTTGATTGTACTTGACATACAGTCACACACATCTTATTTGCTACAGATACGATTTTTTTGTAAAGTGTTTTATATTTCATTTACATTTTGCAAAAATGGAAAAACAGAGTATGCAGATATTTTATTTATTTTGTTTTATTTCATTTCTCACATGAACTTTTTGGGGTCTGGAAACAGATGGAAGTCGCTAAGTGCGAAATCTGATGAATACGGTGGATATTACAACAATTCGAATAAATGCTCTTGTGATCAGTCAAAATATTGATTACACTGCCCAATGAGATGCTTAGAGCTTCTACTACTTAATCTCTTTCAATCACTCAACGCATTTCCAATATGATATTTTGTATTTTTTCTACGATTTCCTGCGTTGTTGCTGTTTTTGGACGTACTTGACGTGCATTGTCTTCACGGCTTGCACGACCACGTTTAAACTCAGCAACCCAATACTCTGAAACGTCCATAATAAATGGCTTGTAAACAAGGAATAAACTGAACTGAAGAGTACACCAAAATAACAAAAAAAAAATGTAGGCTAGTAGCAACGCCCTCTCTTACAACCATGTACAGGGTGGGCCATATAGCACTTGCTTTTTGAACCACCTATTTTTTTGAGAATGGTAACACAAATGACATGTCAAATGTGTTCATAATTTACTTAAAGGTTTGACATTTACGAAATGGGACGCTATACCATTGAACAAAATTGGGAAATATTGAAAACCTATTTCCAAAGTGGTGAGAAGAAGTCTTCTTTTTTGATTTTCACATCGGTGGCTACGTCAATAAGCAAAATTGTCGGATTTGGGGCTCAGAAAATCCACACGTTACAGTAGAGAAGCAAATGCATCCACAACGAGTCACTGTTTGGTGCGGTTTTTGGCTTTTGCTCGCGGTATCCATCCATAACCAGTTCTAAAGTCTAAACAAAAAAATGTTCCAACCTAAAATGAACACATGGTGCTACAGCCTTTCTTGGGTAATTCGCCGAACTCCTCTTCCCATTTGAGGTGAGCGTTTTGAGGAGGAACCTTCTCTTTTATGACGCCGCCGATCGGCGGTTTTTTCATGGCAGAAATACCATTACCTGCCGAGGGGCGAGCACTGTTTGAGAAAACCTTTACTATAATAGGTAATAAAATTGAGTAAATGATAAACCCAAAATATTAACTTAAACACATATATTTGTACACCAAACGTACAATTAGCGACAAAAATATTGAAACTGGCCATAAAACTACGTGCATAATTTATATCAGTTCAAAGTCCACAAAGCAAGTATCGTGGGAATAAAATTAACTTGCGTTTATGCAGATCTACATATATATGTATGTGTACAAACTCGTATGCAAATACTAAAACAACCACAAGCGATGCGAACTAGTAGCCTTACAACCCGTAAAATGACGGTTCATGTTGAATAGTAGTCACTCGTCATATAACCGGAAAATGTTGGAAAGATGAAAAGTCAAAATATTCATTACTTTACTATTCATCATAAAACTGGCATGAAAAAGAGACAAAAAGGTAATAATTTATAGTCATATTTTCGGTAGACAAAGGGCTACATACTAAAATGGAAATAAGGTTTTTATGCAAAAGCACGCTCGAGGCTGCGGCTCCAGAAATATAAGAAATATTTTGAGAAATATTAGAAAGTCGTTTCTCGCATTTCTTTTTAGTGCAAGCATTGAGTTGTATTTTTTCGAAAGTGACGGATTGATTGAATAAAACAAAACGAAATTTGCATTTTCCTCAAAAATTAAAAATTTGTCAATTTGCCAACAAACCTTCATCCTTAAGAATAAAAAGGACGATTTTGAGTTATACCACCTTGAGCTATATCGCCAAAAGTTTCCGGAACAACCGCCAGGTGACGCTCTAAGCCAACTAATTTCAGTTCTATTTTTTTTTTTGTTCGGTTGCCACATCTCTGATTAACCCTACGTTGGACGTAAATTTAACATATTTTTATTACAGCTAACGAATTGAGCTTCGAGGTAGCTTCCTAAATTTTAATTTTCTACCGATTTAAGGACTTAACCTTTTAAAAAGTATCCTCGAACAGAACGAAAAAAGGCCAGACCCGGGTGTTGGAAAACTGTTTCGGTAATGATAATCTAAAAAAAACAGCCATTTACGAGTGGCAAAAACACTTCAGCAGAGACCGTGAGGCCATCAAGGATGACGAACGTAGTGCCAGGCCGTTGTCGTCGAAAATTGATGAGCACATCATCAATAAAGTGAAAGAAAAGTTAATCGTTAACCCTAAATTAATCACCAGAAAGCTGACAGAAGACCTGAACATTGCTTATAGATCCGTTCAGGATATTATAATTAATGATTTGGTTTATCGCCATGTTCACCAAAGCCTTGATTCCAAGGCTGAATCTGGCGCCACATTCATCAAACGCATCACTACTGCAGACGTGGTTTTATGAGTACGACAGCAATCCAGACAGAAGAGTGAGTAGAGAGCTCCGAATGAAGAAAGACCAAAACAAGCACGTCATTTTCAGTCAAAAAATTAAGCGATGTTCACGGTTTTATGGATTACAACCGAATTGCACACCACGAATTTTTGCCAAAAGGTCAGACTGTTCAAAACAACTATTATTTGGTGCAAAAAAACAAACGCAGAAAGACAGATAGGTCAAGTTCAGTGCAGTATCTTCACGGTATAACTGGAAACCTGTTTGAATTACAGCCAAATCGGGACTTTCAGATAACTCAAGATTGCAAAACGGCAGCCAGAACCTGAGTAACCTGCCCGACACTCAACTTTGTTGCACTAATAGTCAGAGTTGTTGTGGATGACAAGGGGAGCCCGTACGTACCCTTTGCGAAATATTGTATCAAATACCAAATGACGTAAACCACGAGTATTTACCTATTCAGCAGATTGTTTATTGATTTGTGCATTTGTTAGTTGTCTAATGCGTGAAATTCAATAAAAACCTTAAATCGAGAAAAAGGCACAAGTACATGCACATACAAGGTGGCGCAAAATTAATTTCGCCATAGGAAGATGATGAATATTTCAAAGCACTTTGCGTGTTTGAGTTGTTAAAAGCTTAATCAGCCCCAATCGACAAGGGTTTTGGGCCAAGCCTTCCAACTTAGCCGTTTTCAATGAATTTTGTGTTCTCGCTTTTACTTTTGAGAGCCAAATAGACTGCTTATATGCAGCTTTCTCGCAGGCTTTCGATACAGTCTCGCACAAGATACTAATTCATAAACTTGCTTGGCTGGGTTTACACTTCATCTGTCGGCATTGATTTAAGTTCTATAAGGGGGCGCAAAATTAATCACTTTATACGAAGATTTATAATTATTGCAAATGACGTTGTACCCCAATCAATTTCGACACTTATGAACTAGACAACTGCAGTTCAGTTCAAACAGGCAAGCAATGGAGCGGGGATAAAGATCAAAATAAAGATTTCTATCACTCAAAATATTTTTCTTCTATTTAGTAAAAGTTATTCAAAAACAAAATTCGATGATTAGTTTTGCGCCACCTTGAATGAAAATCCAATACAAATTAAAAAATAACAAGGGCTTCAATTAAACTGTGCACACAAGCAAAGCTCTAATGCTGCCAAACACCATTTCAGAAATCATCAATTAAGTCAAAACACAAAAAAAACGTGTGGCTCAACTTAATACGCCTCTGTGCGGACTAACTTGACTCAAAGCCACGAGTGGGCAGCAGCCAAAGTTGCGGCATCAATGTGCGCCAGTTTGTTACCAAACCACTACATACACACACGCACACACACACACGAACATGGGTTCGACGGTTGCAACACAACTGCGCCCATAGAAACTAATCCACATTCATTCATTCATTCATACATACATACATTCAAAAAAAAAAAAAAAAAAAACATACATACATTCACAAAGTGTTCATTGTGGCAAACGTGTGGCGGCAATAATTATCAACCACACACCAGGGCCAGGCCATCAACATGCGGACATGGTGGCAGCACAAGCGCCGCATCGCTTTCGATGGCGCGCTGAATGAATGCGGCTGCAACAGCGTCAAACACAAAACACTCAACCACGGGTAGCTGTTATTGTGGAAGACTCAAATAAAATATATCAACGCTGACGCTGTGTTTGTTGCTTTGCCTTTTCTGCAGGCGTTGAGGCGCTGTTGTGCGAACACATTCGATTCATTGACGCTGCGTTGCATTGTCTGTTGGATTGACGGCCGCCGACTCAATCGTTTGGTAATTTGTTTGTCGCTTTGTCTGTGGCTTAGCTAACTAAATAGCTGGCCACTTGTTGACTTTGCGGCTACTGCAGCAGTAATCATTTACGATTTACTCAGTACCAATTGAGACGTTTTGGCATACAGGTCGTATACGTAACCGAAGGCGATTGTAGCGTTTGCAAGCCACACACCCGACGCGCTAATTGCATAAAATCTATTAATTTATTTCGGGTAATAACCAAAAATGAAAAAGTTTAAGGTTTAAAACTGAAAATTTTTACGAATAGTTCCAATAATAAAAGATAAATTACAAATACTGAAACAAAAATGTGTGTTTATATGTGTATGTGCTGTGATCTATAATTTTTTTGTACTGCGTACAGATGCTATTAAAATCAATAAAAAATTAATTGGAATTAGTTAAATTTGTGAGGTGAAAATATCTGGTTTTTGCGGTAATGAAATAATGAATAAGCATTTCTGCAGCATTTGGGGATTCGTATGAGCTGAAACTGCAAATTTAAAATGCACTTTTAATAACAGCACAACTATTGCGGATTAATTAAGACGAAATAATTTTTTTTTTTTTTTTGTTTTGATCAAAAGTAAAAGTTTTTCTCCTAGGTGGGAAATTTGGTTTGAAGAATCAAAAATAGAGACCTTAAATTTTTGTTTTTAATGCAATTTTAATAATAGCAATAATATTGCGAATTAATTAAGACCAAATAATTTATTTTTGGTGATCAAAAGTGAAAATTTTAAAATTTGTTTTTTAGACGAAAAATTTGGTTTTAGTAATCAAAAATAGTGAATTTAAACTTTTTTTTTTAAACACAGTTAATAACAGCAATAATATTGCGGATTAATTAAGACGAAATAATTTTTTTTGTTGTTTTGATTAAAAGTAAAATTTTTTCTCCTAGGTCGGAAATTTGGTTTGAATAATCAAAAATAGTGGCTTTAAACTTTTTTTTTTTAAATACAGTTTTAATAACAGAAATAATATTGGGGATTAATTATTTTTGGTGATCAAAAGTGAAAATGTATACGTTTTTTCTCTGAAAATTTGGTTTTAATAATCAAAAATAGAAACTTTAAATGTTTTTTGTGACATTCATCTGATTTTACTTTTTTTCTTCACCAAATAAGAGTAACGAACCCAACAAAAAACTTTTCCTTACAAGTGCCGAAATTTGGAGTTCCATACAAATCGTGCAAATAATGGGTCAAATGACAACGCGAGGACTTCAAACCAAACTAATTATTTTTTTACTGTGTGAAAATTCATAACGTGTGAATTCCCTAGATATATTGGTTAGTCGAAAAAGTCTTTTCGTATTTCTAATCAAACTTCAACTCAACTTCAGCCAAGCTCTCCCTTTTTTTTCGATTGCTTGCTTCAATCTCATCAGTTGTTGACAGTAAAGTGTAGAATCAATCGTTCGAGCAGGCTGGAGCAGTTCATAGTGGATGATTCCTTTTCAATCCCACCAAACACACAGCATAACCTTTCGAGGCGTCAATCCTGGCTTTGCGACCATTTGTTGAGCTTCACCACCCTTGCACCATGATCTTTTTCGCACATTATTGTCGTATTTGATCTACTTTTCTTCTCCTGTTACCATTCGCTTCAGAAATGGTTCGATGTGGTACCCAAACATCGAGCTTCTTTTTGTAACCAGCCTTTTTTAAATGGTTCAAAAACGTTCGATGATGAATGTTTAGTGCCTTGGCGATGTCATGGCAGCTTATGTGACGGTGCTGGTCAATCTTTTCCATAATTTCATCGACTTTTTCAACGATAGGTCGACCGGAGCGAGGTGCATCTTTCACTTCGAAATTTCCAGAACGGAAGCGAGCGAACCATTGTTGTGCTACACGAACTGATACAGCATCGTCTCCGTAAACTTCACAAATTTCATTGGTGGCTTGCGTGGCATTCTTCCCTTTTTTATACAAAAATTTCAAAATATAGCGAATTTCTTCATTATTTTCACTCATTTTTGAACAACTTCTCCGAATTTAATTTTATTTTGGTGAAATGAAGCTTAAAATGTAACCTTTCTAACACTATATGACATGACACAATGTGATTGGTAGCACTGGAGATAGATGACTCAGCCGACATCTATTGACAAAATACGAAAAGACTTTTTCGACTACCCAATATTTTTAGCTCTAGTTGACGAAGAATATGCCACTTAAGGGACCCTAGTCTGTTAAATTTATATATGCCTTGGAACAAATCACAGTAATACATTCAATAATTAATTACAATGTGTTGTTCAAAATTGGTGTATAAATTTAAAAATGTTCCGCATATGGCGGAGACTAGTCTCTTCCAACGTCTTCTGTCATATGCCTAACTCCTTATTTGACATCAGAAACCAAAACTCTCGCTTTCAGTACGCATACTGTTTGGGAGCGCGTAGAAGTCTTCATTTGAAATTATGTTTGGTGTGTTAGATGACTATAACTTATGCTCCAGTTTAAACAATTTATTTTTGTCTTATTTAGTGTTTATAATTTATCTATGAAAATATAGTTCATTCTCCTACAAAAACTATATAAATTCAAGTTTCAAACTCAGTGAAAATTAAAAAAAAATCAATAAATTTTCATCGAAAGTTCAAACTTTTTAATCAGAATTTCTAGGAAAAATTTCGGTCATACAGTTCTATAGCCAATGAATTTTAGTATAATAAAGTGGAGGTTTGAAGTAGCTTAAAAAGAGCCACCCCAGGCTTCCGAATATGTGCTTTATATGAAAAATATTAGAATAGCTTCTTCTTGATTGGCGCCATAACCACTAAAGAGATTTTGCGACGACATAGACATAACGCAGCGAATAAAGATCGAGCGCTTTGTTAAACTCGGACAAAATCGCGTAGGCGGTTATCGCGCCAATTAAGAAGAAGAAGAAGAGTCATTGTTCCATCGTCTACTCGCCGTCACCAACGTGCAAAGGCGCAAAAATCTTCCGTAGAAGCTTTCTCTCAAACACTTCAAGCGTCGCTTCATCAGATGTTGTCCTCGTACAAGCTTCTGCGCCATACGTTAGGACTGGCATGATGAGAGCCTTGTAGAGTGTTAGTTTTGTTCGTCGAGAGAGGACTTTACTACCCAACTACCTACTCGGATGAGAAATATTGCAAGCACGAATTATAAAGAGATCAAGGCACTTAAATACATAGCCTGCACAAGCGCTTTGCCTTATATTGGTAATTTTTTCTGCAAAATCCGAAAAATTATCACCAAATAGACTATAAATTGCCGAACAGCTAGCGGCTAACACTTATGTAAATTGTCAAACAAATATTTTATTCTTATGAAAAATATATTTACATAAAGTGAGAAGAAGAACTTCCTAGTAAGAAGTAGAAAAATGTATCAACATTCCACAATTCTACAATGGACTTTGAGTGGCAGTTCGAGAATTTAAAAATACAGAACTTTTTTTCTGAACTTGGCTTAGTTTTTTCGTATAACCACTCAGTAAGGCCGAAGTGGAAGAATTTACATATGTGTCATGTGGAATCTAGAAGTTGTAATGGAGACTTGTGTGATTTGTGAGAACATACACTAGGCCGGGTCGATTTGTGGGGAGGCAAAAAAATCGCCCATTGCTCTGTGAAAATCATATTCTAGGGATCAAAATAAGAAACTTTGCCGAAGGAACCATACCTCTAAAACGAGTCCTGATGTCCCCCAATTTGGGTCGAACTTTTTAGTTTCTTTTCTCATGTAAAGGCCAAAAATGGTGATATTTTGAAATTATTGTACGGGGAACCCCCAGGGGAGTTCCAGGGGGTGTGCCACTGGCATGGGTGGATCGGCCGTCCAAAGTTAGTGGGGGTCGGTCATACATTTGGACTCGATTGGAGCACTCTAAATGGGTCAAAGTGGGATTTTTCGTTCGACCCAAATTGGGGGACATCAGAATTCGTTTTAGAAGTATAGGTATGGTTCCTTCGGCAAAGTTTCTTATTTTGATCCCTAGAATACGATTTTCACAGAGCAATGAGCGATTTTAAAATCGAACCGCCCTAACATACACTAAATACAGTTATTTGCTGTTGATAATTTCACGTTAAAAAATCAGTTCAGCTAGTCAACCAGCCAATTTTCAGCTCATTCACCGAACGTACAATGCACCAGTTACGAGTTTCTACGGATGAATTGCAAAACTTGTCCTCAAAATCTTTTGAAGCAGCGGACGGGCAGAAGCAGCATTGTTGAGAACGAGATACAATCACATTCGTTAATCCTAGTGTAAGCTCTGGATTCAAATGTAAAAAAGAAAATATTTTTTTCTATAAGCGGCCGGTCCTGGTGTCTAATCTAACTTATAATAAGAGTAGAATATGCATCAAGTTGAGATATGTATCTCGATTTTCTAGACGTAGATCATGTAGAGAAAATTCAATTAAAATCGGGGCATGTTTAGTACTTTTGGGCGCCGCTTATATGGGAACGACACACTGTGCACCTTTGCGATGCACGTTGATATGGGTCTCATAAAACAAAGACAATTGAATCACTTTACTTTATGTGAGGAGCGAATTGCCATTCTAAGTGACAGTCAGCCAGTACTCAAGGCCCTATCGTCCTATGCGATCAAATCCTCACCGGCCCTTGAGTGTATCGAGAAACTTAATCTAGTAGGAACGCACAATTTCAACCGGCTATTTGGGTCCCAGAACACAGGGGTATAACTGGGAATGAAATAACGAACGCATTGGCGAGAGAGGCTGCCGCCTCACCTTTAATAGGATCAGAGTATTTCTTTGCTATGGAAGAATGCACCAACAAGGAGGTGCTTAGGAGTAAAAAGCTGGGGCTAAGAGAGGGTTGCTGGCACCAAACTATAGTCATCTGCACATGATCGGGATCTGGTCTACGGACTTTTGTCTTTTCTGCGACCAATCTCAAGTGACCCCAAAAGACCATGAGGTCGAAGTGCAAACCTCATATAGAATCTAATCTAATCATTTAACTGTGATCCACCTCTTACAGGTTCTACTCTAGTCTGTATACCTAGACTGATTTTGCCTCTACAAATGAAATGCTGAGCGCAAATGACCAGTACAACTAACATTTTTTAAGCGGATTTTAACTGGAGTCTGCAAATTTCACTGGGCAACGGAAAAAATTTTTTTTTTCAATTGTGTAAAATTGACTCATATTTCCTAAAGCAGCTCCTAGCTATTTGTGGATGCGATTGCGGCAAAAAAAATGTCGTCAACAGGAATTATCTTTCGTTTTGTAACCAGCTACAAGCTCGATGACATGAAGTAATGAAGGCAAGCAAGAGTTTGCCGTAAATGGAAATAGAAATTATGTATATTTGCGACGCTAGCCATAAAATCAGAAACACGCGAAAGGAAATGCAAAGAAAATAAGATAAACGGCTGATGTAAAAATGCTGTTGGAAAACTTGGTATTGCAACGATCTGCAATTGCAATGGTCGCTCTTCCGCATGTGACGACACATCGAGGAGATAAGCGATTCGACTACAGGAAATTTGCAAAGGAAAGTATGGAAGTGACCAAAACAGCAGCAGCAGCCAACGGAGCCATACGAATGGACGCGATATGGCAATGAACTTGAAAAACATGTTCCTCCAACCATTTCGCAATAAAATAGAAAACATTTGACAAACATAACAAACATAACAAACATAACAGTGCCGCGACAAGCCAGCCAGCGATAGCCAACAGCCAGAAGATGGCGTAAAAAAATATTTATGCGCAAATACGAGTACGCCAACTGTAGTAAATAATTAGAGACAGAAAAAAGTAAAGTGAAATAAAATAAAATGTGCAAAAACGATTGAAAAAAAATATATTTATTGTACAAACAAATACATTTCAGCTAAACGCAAATGAAAATGAAATTTCACACACACACACACGCGCACACATGAATCTGGCAAGTGAGAAAAAGAAAAATGAGACCACGCATGCGCGCGCGCGCACAATGCAACGTCGTTTTGTGTGTGTGTGCAAGTCAAATTGAAACTAGTTCGTTGCCTAAGTCTTTTGTTTACCATCCGCAGTGGCCGCTGCTTGGCTGCATGACGCACGCCGCCTGTGCAAATTGGGCAATCAATAACGCTAATGTTTGCACCAACGGTTTTTATTGTTATTATTATTACACCCTGTTGAGTTAGCTTATTGTTGCTGATGGCCGCTTTTTCACTTATTGTTGCCTCGTTTTTTATGATTATTTGTTTTGGTTGTTGCGCTGCTCGCCTAAATTAACATACGGCTGTTGAAATATTTACCTATTACTGTTGTTGTTGTTGTTGTTTTTACTTATTCGCGTTGATTGCAATTTAAGCATACATCTTTTGTGTCCTAACTCTACCATCGCTGGTGTTGAGAATTGACAAACTGCAAAGATCAAATCATCTTAACAAACGCGCCGACAAAGACCCAAATAACGAAACAAAAAAAAAAAAAAAAAAAAACATACATTTGGCCTATTTCTGAGGTGTATATTTTTTATTGAGGAAATGAGCGCCTATAATAATTTTGCTATTGCATAACAGGACCACCTTCGCGTTGGTTCGTTAGTTTAATGAAATTCAAATTGATTTTAATCATGCAATTGTTTAATGTTAATTTTTCAAATTAATTTTTATATGCATTTCTCGGCTATGTTGCCAGCGTTGAAACGTAGTTGAGCGCGTGCACATATACACACCCATACAGTACCTACTAATTAATTAAATATTCATTATATAGCAGGAGAAATCAACGCCTTTGTCTTTGAGTTTCGGCTTAAGTTTCAAATAAAGTTGCACGCGATGTGGATTTGCAAGGAATTCTGATTTTCTTTTGGCCTGCTTCATAAGAATTCGCGGATATAAAATCGTTGCATACAATTAAATAACCCCCTACAACCAAATTGGAAATAACTTAATAATAATAAATAAATTGAATAATTAATTAACAATTAAATAACTAATTTGATTGCAAATGAATTTAAAATAATTCTGCGCCTTTATTCATTTGTGTTTCCGCATAACTTGAAGAAATTGAAAAGCATAACTCAGACGAAATGTTTTTATAGGATTTTTCAAATTGAAGGAGTGTTTGAGAAAAATGATTTTCTTTGTATCACCAGCTCTTGCCACCTACATCAATCAATGCATATCTAAAGTTGCGGAAATAAAACTACGGGCACTAAAATAATTGTGGTTTTTCCTAAGTAAAGTAATTTATCAAAGCAAAGATTTGGAATACATATCACTGTATGACAAAAAAAAAAATTAAATATACTTTTATGGAGACCTAGCACAACTTGTGGCTATAGAAAAACTAAAAAAATGGTATAGGAGAAATTTTCAATACACCCCCAAATTCTCATTTTATGGCCATAAAACCGTTTTTCAGTAGGTTCATGGGAAGAATAACTCCTAACTTCGCCAATTTCCATCCGATTTCGAATTTGCTTTTTTAGTTCGAAAGAACAAAAACACGCCTTTTTGACAGTGTGTTGACAATTTTTCTGAAATGACAACTGACGAGACTGTAGACGGAAGTATTTGGAATTTTTTTATTTTTTCTCTATTTTTTCGACTTTGACATAATTTTTACGATATTATCCGATATTGAGGATTTTTTTTAGTACCCTACTGTTATAGTAAATTTAGTTTTGCGTCGAATGAGCTATATTTGACTGTAATTGAATTAAAATTAATAGAGTTGTGTGGGTTTTAAGATTTTTTCTTTTTTTTACTACGAGATTTGGTATGCGTTTCGAAGCATGAAAATGATAATAAGTGTCATTATAAACACATAATATTTATTGGAGTATTTTGCAGTGCAGCACTGTACGGTATGGCACGGTGCGGTACGTTGCAATACGCAACGGAACTGGTTCCAAACTTAAAAATGCATTGGAAACGGCCCTTTGGAGTTTAGTATGGTACAGTACATTTGTCATTCTCTTCATCAGTTTTGAATACTTCTCTGTAAGAAATTCGATCATCATCATTCATCTTAAGTCGCCATCAACTAAATTCCATTGTTTAAATCGAGAAGCGAGCGTTTCAGATTGTCTTCCCGATAGAAGTAAATCACGAGAAAGATCCTGAAAATCTGAAATTGATACAATGTGTCGTTCTGACCAGACGGAAAGTACTCTTCATCATCAGGTTTATTGTTATCAGCTTGATCATCATCAGTAATGAGTTGAACTTCCTTCAGTTCCTGCAGTTGAGTCAATCATATCGTCCAAGACTACGGGGTTCTTAACAGTTGCAACATCAGTATACTTTATGTGCTTTCGAGCTTTATAATGATGACCGTTTACGTCCGTTTTATAAAAATAACAATCATCTGGTTTATGATAACGCTGATGATGCCACATCATCGGAGAATATTGAGAAATTCGACTTTTCTGGCAACGTTTTGATTTATATCTCTTGAATTTCAATGAAACAAACAATAAAACTTTGACGTTTTAATAAGGTTAAATTATAATAACAAACTTCTTTTGTTAATCAATGTACAGAGTGAACTTTGGTGCACTTGGGAGCATTTTCATATTTCTATTGAAAAAAAAATGTGCTATAATATGTCAGATATTTTCGTAAGTTCTAACCAGTTCTGTTGTATGCAGTAGGCTGTACTCTTATGTGTACATATACACTCTAATAAATATTACGTATCTATAATAACGCATCAAAACATGTCCTTATTCCCATTTAGCGTAAGCTATACCTACATACCGAATTAGTAAAAAAAAATAAATAAAATCTTAAAACTCACACAACTCTATTAATTTTAATTCAATTAGAGTCAAATATAGCTCATTCGACGCAAAATTAAATTTACTATAACAGTAGGGTACTAAAAAAAATCCTCAATATCGGATAATATCGTAAAAATTATGTCAAAGTCGAAAAAATAGAGAAAAAATAAAAAAATTCCAAATACTTCCGTCTACAGTCTCGTCAGTTGTCATTTCAGAAAAATTATCAACACACTGTCAAAAAGGCTTGTTTTTGTTCTTTCGAACTAAAAAAGCAAATTCGGAATCGGATGGAAATTGGCGAAGTTAGGAGTTATTCTTCCCATGAACCTACTGAAAAACGGTTTTATGGCCATAAAATGAGATTTTGGGGGTGTATTGGAAATTTCTCCTATACCATTTTTCTTAGTTTTACTATACCTACAAGTTGAACTAGGTCTCCATAAAAGTATAATTTTACTGTCGCACAGTGTATTCAGTAAACTTTTTCTTCGTGATTACAACAGGCCCATTTATTTTTCAAGAGCAGATTTTTGGTATTTGCGGGGTTTTTTCTACATTATCATTACAAAAAAAAATAACACCAAATTATAAATCATTTGTAGAGAAAATATTATAATGCTACCTTTTTTATTTCGAGCGCACCATATCCTTTAATCGACTTCTTATAGTTTTTAGTAGGAAGCACCTGAGAGTACTGGTGGGTGTATTCATAGGACACAACGCCTGTGATCAGCATATGGCTACCATGGGAATCATTGGCGACCCAATACGCCTATCCTGCCTTGAGAATGAGGACACTGCATAGCATTTTCTGTGTAGCTGTCTGGCGCTTTCCAGAATCAGACTAAGGCTATTGGGGCACGATGTACTGTGTATGGATAAGGTTTATACTCTTCCTCTTCGGGATTTCTTAAGATCCATGAGTGAATCCAAAAAATTTGCAGATGAGTGACCTCAAACCAATTTTTCCGTCTTGTCAACCATCTATCCAGTTTCTCTATCTTCTCTCTCTCCACTGTAATCTATCCTGGTGTAGTACAATGGTTTTCCTAACTCAGTGCTCAGACGGGTCCAACCCTTTACAAATCGGATCTATATTCCTTCTATACCTCTTTTATCTGAAATTTCTTCAAGGACCCAATCCAACTAAAGTATACATCTCTATCTTTTTATTTTCCCTTATCTTAATTTTTATCTTTAACTTGACGCTTATCTTAATTTTTATCATTATCTTTATCCTTATCATTATTTCTATCCCTATCCCTATCTCTGACAAAATTTTTTTTATATCTCGATCTCTATCTCTATCTCTACCTCTATATCTCAATTTTTTGGTAACAGGAGGAAAGCATCGAAAGCCTAGATGGCCATTGTGGGTGCCAGTGTGAAACTTTAACCCGAAGTAAAACTTCCTCTTGTTCTGCTGCATCAGTTATTGTGGTCTGAGGTCTGCCTTTCGGGTCCATTCCTTCTTATGCTACGCTAAAAGCACGCCATTTTTCTGCCTCGTCGCACTATGCCCTATGAGGATCCCTTCTGTTGGGAACTCACCGAAAGCGTTAAAGAGATAATTTCTTTCGTTGTCAAAACAAAGGGCAAATAAATAGAATGCGCTTTGCACTTTCTAGTGCGTCAGGACAGACAGGACAAAAAGGGTCGTTTTCTAAATGAAAGCGGTGCAAATATTATATTTTGTGAAACACCCATGGCCGCTCACCAATTGTGTTACATAAAAGTCAACTATGCCGTGCTTTCTACCAAGCCATTTGGCAATGTCCGGTATTAGTTTATAAGTCCAGCGACCCTTTGTTGAATGTTCACAGCGCTGTTGCCAATATTTTATGGTATCCTTCCGCTTCCCTTTTTTAACGTTGCAAGACGTTTTCTTCCCTGTTGGCTTGTACAACCTCTTCGCCTTCTTTATGACCAGATCAACCGTGATTTTTCTCGATATTACGGCTATCGTATCATCGAAAATCAAGCGGGAAGTGCTCGCGACTCTTAACGCTCTAAGCCTGTGTGTCGCTTTTACTTCCTTTATGAACGATTTTTTCGCATCGGCCCATATCGGTGCTACATACACTATAACAGACGTGGTTACTAAGGAGGGTAACTGACATTTTTCTTTGCGTGGCCCTTCTATATTTGGCATAAGTCTTGATAGAGCACTATGCACTCGTTCTAACTTTGCTGATATCAGCCACTTCCGTATGCGCGAAATGGCATCATTGCATTTTATTCTCAGGGGTTCGTGACGTAGACTAACGAGTGTTGCCCCAGTGGGAAGATTGAGTCTCAGAACACCGTCGTACATGGCGTTCCATAGACTGGGTCTCAGTACAGAACCTTACGGTACGCCGCCTCTCACCTCATACTGTTTAATCCCATCTTCCGTGTCATAGAAGAGGATGCTGTTTTTAAAATAGTCGCCAATAATTCGCAGTAAGTAGCTAGGGACCATAAATTCTGAGAGTGCACCCATTATGTTTGCCCAGTTCGCCGAGTTAAACGGGTTTTTTATATTTAGCGTTACGATAGCGCAGTATTTTTTGCCAGATCTTCGGCTCTTACCACTTAGCGCTTCGCGTGCAATATCCATTATCGTGTTAATGGCATCCACCGTCAGCCGAGCTTTTTGAAACCCAAACTGGTAAGAGAATAGCACACCAGGCTTTTCCCAGTGCTCCTGTAGTCAATTGCAGGTTATTTGCTCTAGCATTTTACCGATAGTATCCAACATGCACAGTGGACGGTACGATGAGGGTTGGTCAGGTGGCTTCCCGGGCTTCAGCAACAAGAGTACTCATCGCTGTCTTTTCCACATGTCGGGAAGAACGCCTTCCAGGAAACAGTTGCAAAACAGCGTGACAAACAAGTCAAGTCTCACGGGGATGTATAGTCCGGAATATTTTATTTGACTCATATCAAAAGTAATCTTCAAGATTTTTCTGAAAATGAAACATAGCGCTAGGCATATCAAGAAGTTATTCGTGCTACATTGCTTTTAGGCAACCCTATCTGCAGTACCGACGTCCAACCCAATACAGGAAACATGAATACTACACTGACCGCACTCGTGAATATTTATCCAACCAAATGAGATATCAGCTACTTTTATGATACATAGGAGAGATACTATGGATAAGGGCGGGTCGATTTAAAAATCGCTCATTGCTCTGTGAAAATCGTATTCTAGGGATCAAAATAAGAAACTTTGCCGAAGGAACCATACCTCTAAAAAGAATTCTGATGTCTCCCAATTTGGGTCGAACGAAAAATCCCACTTTGACCCATTTAGAGTGCTCCAATCGAGTCCAAATGTATAACCGACCCCCACTAACTTTGGACGGCCGATCCACCCATGCCAGTGGCACACCCCCTGGAACTCCCCTGGGGGGTTCCCCATACAATCATTTCAACATATCACCATTTTTGGCCTTTACATGAGAAAACAAACTAAAAATTTCGACCCAAATTGGGGGACATCAAAAAACGTTTTAGAGGTATGGTTCCTTCGGCAAAGTTTCTTATTTTGATCCCTAGAATATGATTTTCACTAAGCAATGGGCGATTTTTTTGCCTCCCCACAAATCGACCCGGCCTACTACGGATAGTTCCATCACTAGGCTTTTTCCTTAACAGTTTTCCATTGTGCAAAATGTGGTTGGGCTTTACCTCAAAAAGGGTTTATTGAAGGAAGCAAGGTGATCTCGATATTGCATGGGGACTTCTCAGTTGACTCCAGATTTACGCAAGGAGTTGGACGTATACTGTTCAATATAATATCAAACATTCGCTTCATTTGAATAAATTATAATAATATTTCCAACTTTCATATTTCCCTTCATTTACATTTACAAAAGTAATATTTCTTTAATTAAAATTTTCGACTATAAACTATATTTCACAAGTTACTAAATTCTCGTTTCTCATTTTGTCACAGCTTCCCATATTCCACCACACAAAAAATATGGGACAGGAGATATCTCAGCAAAAGAAATGTAGCATTGTTAGACGACACAAATCTCACCAACAAATACCGCAATCTCTCCAACCGCATCCACAACGACAAACAACGAAAAATCTAAAACCATCCTCTAATTTCACTTCGTGCAACGGCAAATACACTAGACACTCACAGGACTTCACTAGCATCTACGCACCTTCCTCAAGCATATCGACCACGTCCACCAGTTCTACCGACGACGAGCATTATCGACTCCGCCAAAAATACAATCTGAATAAGCAAACTTACGAAAAATCCCGAGTGGCGAAGAAACTCAGTCTCATCAGTAACAGCACAGATCAAAGCACCAGCACGTGCACCACCTCAACTCCCGCCAACACGTCTACCTACCAGATCACGCAGCAACCAAAAAAAGCGACGATATACGAAAATATTGAACAAAAACCCAGTCATCACAAACGCAAAAATTCTTCGAGCACAGATAGCGGCATTTACTACGCCTCCTGCCATTGCACATCCTCCTTTCTGTCATCTTCAGCCACCTCCACGTCATCGTTGTGCTCAACTAGCGCTTGCGGCTGCTCCACTTCAGTCGAGTCGTCGTCTAACCAATCGCGCACTTCGCTAGATCAAAAGAAAAACTATCTTTGTCGACATTTGTATATAAAATCCTATCTGGATATTTTGGAAGAGGACGAGAAGGCTCGCGCTCAGTTCAAGTCGGCACGTCCAGGTGGTATACGCAACTATAAACCGAAGATTTTGGGTGAGACTGCACTGTCGAGCAGTGCACCACACAGCACTGGGTTCAGTATCAGCAGTAGTAATTTGAAGCTACGTGAAAAGTGTAAGGAGGATCCCTGGATTTGACAATTACTGAAAAATGGCATTTGGCACAATGACATCTTTGCTTGGCATGATCCCACTACTGGCGATCGGCATGAACTATTATCGCTACCAAAGCATCGATCCGGAGAACAAAGTGCAGGAGCCGCAAATGGTGAGTAAGTCAATATTTAGACAAAGGACAATTTTTTAATATATAACCTTTTTTATATTAACCTTAGACGCGTCGCCAATATGACTTTATTGTTGTTGGCGGCGGTTCGGCTGGTGCAGTCATAGCCAATCGCCTATCGGAAGTACGCAACTGGACGGTTCTACTACTCGAAGCTGGCGGCGATGAGACGGAGATATCAGATGTGCCTGCGCTCGCCGGCTACTTACAGCTCACCGAACTAGACTGGAAGTACACAACAACACCTTCGCCCACGCGTCAATACTGTCAAGCTATGAAAGGCGATCGCTGCTTTTGGCCACGTGGCAAAGTGCTCGGCGGTTCCAGCGTACTCAACGCCATGGTGTATGTGCGTGGCTCCAAGAATGACTACAACCACTGGGAGTCGCTCGGCAACCCCGGTTGGGGCTACGAAGACGTGCTTAAATATTTCCTTAAATCGGAAGATGTACGCAACCCCTACCTAGCTAAAACGCCCTATCACGAAACAGGCGGCTATCTAACAGTGCAGGAGTCACCTTGGCGCACACCACTCTCTATAGCTTTTCTGCAAGCCGGCATGGAGATGGGCTACGAGGTGCGCGACATTAACGGAGAACGACAGACCGGCTTCATGCTTACGCAGAGCACCATCCGTAGAGGTTCACGTTGCAGCACAGGCAAGGCGTTTATCAGACCAGTGCGTCTACGCAAGAACCTCGATGTTCTGCTGCATGCGCACGCCACCAAAGTGCTGATAGATAAAAACAAACGCGCCATAGGTGTGGAGTTCATCAAACATGGCCAAAAGAACGTAGTATTCGTGAGGCGTGAGGTTATCTTGTCCGCCGGTGCATTAAACTCACCGCAACTGCTTATGCTATCGGGCATCGGACCTGCTGATCACCTGCAAGAATATGGCATCAATGTTCTATCCGACTTGCCAGTTGGCGACAATTTGCAGGACCATGTTGGTTTGGGTGGACTCACCTTCGTTGTGGATGCGCCACTAACAGTTACGCGCACACGCTTCCAAACAATACCGGTCGCAATGGAGTACATTTTGCGCGAGCGCGGACCTATGACTTTCTCCGGTGTAGAGGGTGTCGCTTTTCTAAACACCAAATATCAAGATTCATCTGTAGACTGGCCCGACATACAATTCCATTTTCTACCCAGCTCGATTAATTCGGACGGCGGTGAACAAATACGTAAAATTCTCAATCTACGCGATGGCTTCTACAACACCGTCTACAAACCGCTTCAGAATTCGGAAACTTGGTCTATCCTACCGCTGTTGCTGCGCCCCAAGAGCACCGGCTGGGTGCGGCTTAATTCACGCAATCCTCTACAACAACCCAAACTTATACCAAACTACTTCGCACATCAAGAAGATATCGATGTGCTTGTTGAGGGCATCAAACTAGCCATTAATGTGTCCAACACGCAGGCCTTTCAGCGTTTCGGTTCGCGTCCACACAACATACCGCTGCCCAATTGTCGCCATCACGAGTTCATGTCGGACGCCTATTGGGCCTGTGCCATTAAACAGTTCACATTTACCATTTACCATCCCGCGGGCACGTGCAAAATGGGTCCCAGCTGGGATGCGACCGCCGTGGTGGATCCACGCTTGCGTGTTTACGGTGTGTCTGGACTGCGTGTTGCAGACGCCAGCATAATGCCAACCATAATGAATGGAAATCCCAACGCGCCGGTCATTATGATTGGTGAGAAAGCGGCGGACCTTATAAAGGAGGATTGGGGAGCGCGGCCAGCGCGTCGAGATGGATGAGACGGAGGCCAAGTGGACAGTTCATTAATATACATACATACGTACATGTACGAGTATTTCAAATTAACACTTTCGTTGTTCGATTTCGAGTTTCGCTAAAGCTTTCGCACACTATGACTAGTCAATTTTTCTCAAATTTTTATTTTAATTTATTTGTTTTGGCATAAACTAATTTTTATACGAAATTTGCGAAATCATTTATCAGCCGCGTTCAATTGAACAATGTCGTGTACGTTTTATGCCAACTTTCATTTGCTATCATTGTAAATTCATCGCTGCCTACATAACTTCGATAGTACTTTTAAGACATCAAATCTATTTATGTATGTGGATAAGTTAAAAAAAGATTATGATACAACTATTTATTTATTAACTCAGCTTGTAAATAAAACTGCAGAAATAAGTTACATTCGGTTAGTTGTGGTTTTGTTCATCCCTCCTTTCATATTTTTCTTTGTTCCTCCGCCGGCGACTGCGGGATCAGAATATGCATGGATCTGCACACCCTGAACGTCACACATCCGGTGGTAGGCCTTTATTCTCACAGGAGATAGCGACGGTTTTGCAACCTTTTCTAAGGCAACGAATTTTTTATAGAAGGTTCGGCCGTTTTTCATATTCGGCAGCTACTCAATCCCTTTGCACAAACGTATTTCGGTCTATAGTAGCTTTCTTCGAAAAACCTAAACCTCTCGCGTCTCAAAACACATTTTTCAGCCTAAAAAATAATATTCATCTATACATACACATATGTAGGATTCTGCTAATCATGAAAGGCAATCCAACTTAGGAAGTTTATTCGACACAAACGTAAAGATTAAATGGGCCATGCAACCTTTTGGTCCTTATAAATCACCTGGACTAGACGGTATATATCCTGTGGAATTGCAGAAATCACGGGATATTGCCTCACCGTTCATTAAAATCATCATTAGAAGTTGCCTTAACATGGGCTACTTTCCGCTAGGATGGAGAGAGACAAAAGTCTCTTTCAGACCCAAGGCAGGCAGGTCCTCACACACTAACTCCAAAGACTTCAGACCAATTAGTCTTACGTCTATCCTCCTCAAAATTCTAGAGAGGATAGTGGACGAGTACATACGGGGCGCTATACCAATAAATAAGTTCGCCTCGGCGTAGCATGCCTATACTAAGGGGAAATCTACAGAAACCGCCTTACACTCGCTTGTCGTTTTGTTGGAAAAATGTTTATCAGATAAAGAGTTCGCCATGGTTGCCTTCGTAGATATAGAAGGCGCCTTCAACAATATAAAGGCGAGCGCTATATTAGATGCTTTAGAAGACTTTGGAGTTGAACCACACGTTGTTGCTCTGATAGAAGCAATACTCGTCAGAAGGAAGGTAACGGCAAACTTAGGCAGCACTACCTTAAGCAGACAGGTCTGCAGAGGCACACCTCAAGGATTTTGGCGGTAAACTCGCTATTGCTGACCCTGGAGAGAGGAGGTTGTCACGTCACTGCATACGCAGATGACCTAACAATTGCTGTTAAAGGCAGATATCCTAACAGCCTCATGGACATTCTGCGCTCTAACATGGCCACGCTTAGAAGCTGGACTAAGAGTAGGGGACTCGCTATAAATCCCTTAAAAACTGAAATAATTCTCTTCCCCGCTGGTCTTCAAGGGTGTGGAGATTCCTTTAAGAGAGAATATCAAGTACTTAGGACTCATATTAGATAGGAAACTCACATGGAAACCTAATATTGAGGAAAGAGTAAAAAAGGCCAACGTTGCATTATATACTTGCAAAAGAGCGGTCGGTATTAAATGAGGGTTAACACCTCGCGTTACTCATTGGCTATATTCTGCGGTAGTTAGACCAATGTTAATATATGGAATACTTGTATGGTGGCCATCTACTCTAAAGGCGAGTTACGCTAAAATCATGAGTAAGGTCCAAAGAACAGCTCTTTTATGCATCTCTGGTGCTTTAAGGACTACCCCAAACAAAGCGCTAGAAGTGCTAATCAATTTGCCTACACTAAATTTCGTAGGGAAAAACGTGGCCGCCGCCTCGGCGCTACGGAAAGAACGGCGGTTTGGCCACGCCTGTATTTTGCACACTCTGAACAGTCACAAACAAGAAATAGACTATTCTACTCCTAGACTTACCTTCGACAAGCTCTTCAAGACAAGTATACCGTCAAGAAGGGAGTGGCAAACACCGAGGCCATGGAGAAGGGGGAATTAAATTTTTATACAGATTTCTCCAAGCTAGACGATAAAGTTGGCTATGGAGTATTTTCGAAAAAACTAGGACTGGAACTATCCGTTCGACTACCAGGCTACTGCAGCGTCTATCAGGCAGAGGTTCTAGCTATAAAAGAAGTGGCTACATACCTAAATTTGCATGCCGTAACAAAAACGACTATAAACATATTCTCGGATAGCCAAGCGGCTATTAAATCAACGAATGCGGCTATACTAAGATCAAAGGTTGCACAGGAATACCGAGCAGCCCTAAAGGATATTAGCGTCGTATTCAAGGTCAGCCTTATTTAGGTTCCGGGACACAGAGATATTGAGGGAAACTGTAAAGCTGATGAGCTAGCCAGAAAAGGTACTGCTCTTCAACTGCTCAGTGGTAAAAGTACCATTGGAGTACCTTTGGCCACGAGTAAATTAATATATTAGTAAAAAACAACATTATCCAAGAGGCAAATAGGTCATGGGAAGAAGAAGATACATGCGTAACAGCCAGGCTACTATGGCCGCAAATAAGCAAGAAAAGAACAAAGGAATTGCTTAGCCTCTCAAGAGAAGATATTTCGAAGGTCGTGGCTTGTGTCACCGGCCACTGGCTATTTGGAAGGCATTCCTTGAGACTAGGAGTATTCTCCCATGAATATTGTAGAAGCTGCAGAGATGAGGAGGAGGAAGAAACAGTAGAGCACTTCCTTTGCAATTGTCCAGCCTTAGCTAAAATCAGAGCAGGTTGTCTAGGGAAACACTTTTTCAATTCTCTTACAGAACTATCTGGCGCGGGGATTAGACCAATCCTGCGCTTCATAAGAGCCTCAAAATGGTTTCACGAAAGTAAATAAACAAGGTTCCCGTGTCGCACAGTGGTATCACAACGGACCTGTGAAAGTCTAAGTGAGTTGGTCATACGGACCGACTGCCACCACAACCTAACCTAACCTAAGGCCCTCGCCTCATTTTAAATGGTGTTTTTTGGGTGTTTTTTTAAAATCGTATAAAACGGAAACAAAAAAAAATTTTATTTTTGTTTTCAGTATTTTATTTTTTGATCCATTGTTAAAAAAATTTTTTTTTTGCCATATGAGGTTCGTTCAAAATGTTGTCAGCCTTCAAAAAATGGTTTTCCAAAAAACGGTATGTCGCTGGCAACACGGAGTATGGAACTCACAGGTATTTGAAATCAAAAAGACAAAAAGGTTCTTGAATGTCGTTATCGTGAGAACTAAGATCTTCAAAAAAAAAGCTCTACAAAATGGTGGACGTTCAAAGTTGAAAAACCGTTTATCGACGCTTTTTTTTTACTTTAAAGGCCCAAGAAAAATGCAAAAAATTTTGTTCCCCGCATGATCGTAGTTCGCATTATAACAACAACAATTCTACGTCATTTAAATTTTAATTCATCAAAATCGGTTCAGTAGAACCGGTTATATCTGTGTCCATTGTACATATGAAAATAATTTTTTGAAGACTAACAACTTTTTGAACGAACCTCGTATGGCCAAAAAAAATTTATTTTTTAACAATGAATCAAGAAATAAAGTACTCAAAAAAAAAATAAAAAATCTTTTTTCGTTTCCGTTTTACACACTTTTAAAGAAACACCCAAAAAAATTTAATTTCAAAAAAGGCGAGAGCCTTAATATCATTGGCCTCAGATGGACAGCATTTGGTCATTCTAAAACTTTTGATGGGATTGGGAATTATGTATTAAAAGAAAATCGCTTTAAACGTAAAAATGCCGCTTTTCCCCATTTTTATAATTTTTAATTTTCAAGTATGGGAATTTCCCACAATCTGGCATCACTATTTCCAATCAAAAGCCAGCCACCCACATATATTTTTGCTTCCTGAAACCTGGTGACGCATAGTAGACTACCAGGGCTTAGAGGGTGTTTCGCAACCTAGGCTAAATTTTACGATTATGTTTTCAAATATCCCTTCCATTGAAATCACCAAACACGAAACGCTGGGTTTCAATATCTCAATGAATGAGGCAGTTGTAATTGCCTTCTAGACTATCTAGGGCTGCCAATGGACGCAGAAATTGTTCTTAGTTGCTAGGTATTCATATAGATTATTGAGGGTGTTCGCATAAATGTTGCAATTATTAGTTTAATCAACTTCTTTTGTAGAAAATCAATAGTATTTCTGATAGACAAAGTTGAGTTAAAAAAGGTGACTTAAATGCTAATTTCAATTCTCCTGCACGATTTTGCCCATTCGTTTTCCGCTGCTGATACGTGTAAATTTGGATATATATCTACTTTACATCATCTCCATAATCCCCATTTCCTCAGCCTCATAAGAGTTCCACAGCGGTAAGGCTTGCAGAATTTGGGAAATAGTAGTTTGCCACACCTCATCGGTCACAGCGTCATCAGATCGGTATACACTAACAAGCCAGCTTAACGAAAATTGTATATGGGTTATATCTCATATGCACCTCTCACTTGCTTTTCACGGCCCATCACTCTCTATTAACTAATCACTATGATTTAATATAGCTCAGATATTAGACTCCAGAGGCATCAAATTACATAAATTACTAGACAAAAGATGAGTGGCTGGCGTTCATTTTCCCATTTAATTTGCACTACATTAAATTTATTAAGTCTGCCAAAAATCTAAGTCTTATCTACCCATATTTTCCTCCATGGTGATACAGAATTGACTTCTCTACTCTCTACAACTTTGGTATGAGTCACTACCTTAATAAATTTCGATTATATCACACAAAGTATAGGCAAAATAGGATTCAAGCCATTACACTTGAAATGTTAAGAAATTAAAAAAAAAAATCAGCCGATCAGCCGCTTTTTCATTATACCATTTTTTCTTGACGATATCGTAAAATACTAAAATGTTGGTATTCCGTTAGCGCAAAAACTTATATGTGAAGCTAGACATTAGGATGAACGCCATTTCGCCATAACCAAACATCTTTCCATTTTGATTTCCTATGTTCACCCTGTACTAACTGCTGCCTCAGATAGCAGCGAACTCTAGCGACAATTAGCTGTATTAGGTGATGCTCAACTTAGGCGTAATGCACACGAAGCGCATTGACATGGACGTGCATTTAAAGCGACGTACGAATTTAAACGTTTCGTTGTCGCACACACGCAAATGGAGAACGATACACGACCCATCAGCAGTACGAATTCGTCAGAGCCGGTTAGCTGCAAATCGCACAGCCTACAGGCGTTTTCGTCGATACGCGTATCTGGTTTAAGATTTTCTGTTTGCATTTCTACCGTGAAAAAGCTCCTCAAAAAAACATCTTTTTATACGGCCATTAGTTTTCCCACCTAGGAACCACTGGAAAAAATATATAAAGCATGTCAAGAATGAGTTTTGACATAGAAAATAAATTCAATTTTCCCACTTCAATAGCAAAAAATAGCACTCATTATTTATCTCTGAGTTCTTTTTGTACTGATTCATATTTATTTACAGCATTTCAAGGGAAATAGATATTAGTTTTGACCATGATTCAATTATTAAAGGTTTGCTCACTAATGACATTGGATTTTTGACACTCCCTTACAAAAGGTTGTATTTAAGAAGGTGAATAAAAGGGAACAAATTAAATCCGTTTTGGTAAAAATGGTAGAAAATTTTTTTTTACTTAAATGGAACCAAACAACGAACGCTTTAAAAAATAAATTTCAATTAATATTTGAATCTAAGTCTGATATTAAAATAAGAAATTATTTCACTTAAACCAAGATTTTATTTTGTGAATTAATTTTTAAATTTAAAAACGATCGCGAAGTTGCAAAGTTTCACCAACATGAAACTATTTCGATAAAAGTCAATAAATATTTGGCGCGTACAATTCTGTTAGGTGTTTGGCCGTGATCCTCCTCCTATTTGAGGCATGCGTCTTGTTGTTCCACAAATGGAGGGACCTATAGTTTTAAGCTTAATCCGAAAGGCGGATGGTTTTTATGAGAAGCTTTTCCATGCTTGTACTGTACTTCGCTAAGCCTCCTCTGGACACTTCATCCATCCATTGGAAACAAGTTCCGTTAATATTAACTTTCTTATAATGAGGTCTGCAATGTTATAGATTGCGTCGGCACTATCCCATTATTCTCCCTGCCGTAACACTTTGGGAAATGCTCTTTTCAAAACATGAATTCCTTCTAAATCACCACAACATAAGAAATAAAGCTTTTTAAATTCTCCTTTTATCGATCTCGGATTGCCTCAATTACTCTATCATGTCCTGACTTAAGCGGTATGTATTTCATGTCATACTACCATAGTCCTGGACATCCCGATAAAAACTCTTCAGCGGGTTGTTGCTGGTAAGCAGACCATTTTGAAAATTAAATGTTTTTTCTACAAATTTTACTTTTCCTCCCTTTTTACTAAACATTTCTAAAGCTAGCAACCCAGTGTCGTGCTAAGGGAGCTGATTTGTCAAGAGGGAACGAGAAAGCTGCTTACTGAGCAAACCTTTTATTATTGAATCATGAGTTTTGACATGATACCAAATTAAGAAAACACGTTATATAAGCCATTCCTTTCACTCTTTTTCGTGCTGTCTAAGTCGATTTAAAATCGACAAAGAGATGGTACGACCTTCTTTCATGAGTTTTCCAAGACTTGGCGTACTGTGAATATCTGGTCGGCAATTGATTTGCCTGAAGTCTGAAGTCACACTGATAAGGTCTAATCTGTTGATTCCCGATGGACGTCGGTCAATATAAAACTTTGGTCCAGACCTTATTTTCGGTGTTCAGAAGAGTAATTCCGCAACTGAAATCGTTTTAGCGGTATACACAGCAAGTAAATTCGGTGTTTTTTATGGATTATTTTTTGGCACTATGCGCCCAGTGTTCGGAGCGGTAGTAATTAATCATCATCATCTTCATATTTGGCTTCAATTCTAATTGCATGATTTGATAATTTAATCGAATTTCTCCACTTCCCATTCATTAAGTACCTTAGGCCGCAAACTTTTCAGCCGGCTTTCGTACCTTAGAATAGAGGAAGATATATTCTTTATGATGATGATGAATGATGATGATTAAGCGATGAACTTCTTCAGTTTCACAGTTGATAGTGTTGAAAAAAAAATATAGCTGAGGAGCTCAGGAGGATAGATAAGTAACTACACTTCTGGCAGCTCATCAACTTAGTATAGCAACAAATGAAACTGTCGCGATTTTTTATTTTATATTATAATCCTATCCAATTTATTTAGTTACCAGTTTATCGGGTCATAAAAATTGGTCCAAGCAACTTGAAAAGATATGCAAGTAGTAATAATTTCAACAGGGACTGTAAAGATAAAAAAAAAATCGAAGCCCATGGGCAAAACCGCAGAGAATGCAGTTAGAAGGGTTATTCCAATTTTCTGTGCCCTATCCCAAACCCTGAGATGAGTTCTGGCATACCTTTGGTATCTCACGGTATCTCACGGCAGAACTTCCCATATAGGGACTCATGACTACGCTCGAAAATAGTCCATACTCGGAAATGTGTTTTTTGCATTTCATTTTGCGACCTTAAAATCCACAACCTGTGAGATATCTCATGGAGCTCACCGTCTGTGGACATCTTTCTCATTGAACTTGTCTTTTAATAAATTTATTACATTTCTACTTATAACAAGAAGCAAATCTACATCAGCACTCGTATATGGCTTGTTTCTCCATGGAGATGCATTTGTTGCAACTAAAACTCGACAACGGGTCTCTGGAGAACATCACTCTCGAAAATACCACTTTCTTGGCCAACCTACTACGCGAACTCTCTATAGCCACGAAAGATGATCGGCACAGTTACCCAGAGAGGCTGGTAGATGTCTCCATCCTTGCCTAGAAAGGGGGCACACTTTAGAGTCAATGGGCAAAGTATGATACCGGTTTTCTGGCTGGATATTTTAAGGGCCCAGTTTGTGGGTATAATAAGTTTTTAATCAGCCGAGCTCGGATCTGCTAGACGATCACAGAGGTAATGTTAAAAAAGAGAGCTTCTTTGAACTCACCAAAACGGAAGAGTGGCAAGGATGATGCTCGACGCTTTCAATTTCTTCGTAGTTATGAGAGTTGCTATAAAAATCGTTTGCCTCCAAACACACTACAACTGGCATGTGCACCCACCCATTAGACTGATCAGACAATGATCAGTGATTATTCCAGTCACATGAGCAGTAATGAGCATATCAAATGAATGAGAAGGTCAAGGCCGCTCTTATATATTTTAGCCTAGATTTATTGTGATATGCTACGAGATGATTCTACCAATTTTTTTAGATTTTATTTTAAGTAAGGCACGCATGCACTGCGAGAGCTATCTGGTATATTTCAGTGCATTTACCCCCTTATTATGTGGGTGGTGGTGGTGTATTGAGCGGCTAGCTGGTTTGGAATATGGTTTCAATTGTTCGTTGTTCCCGATGAGCTTTTGCAGCAGTGGATTAATTTAGTGCCCGCCTGACTATCGCGAGTTAATACTAATTGAATATACATAGGTGGAGATAGGGATGGATCACCCAGAGTGCAGCTTTTCTTACATCTATTGCGGGAGCTCAGCTTGAAAAACGCTACAGTGGCCGGCCCGGCAGTCGAACGCTGAGATTAACTGAGAGATCTTGCGAGTGTGTCCCACTGCCTAATTTTTAATTTTGTAATGTCAGCTTAAACGGACGTAGAGTTACCATACAGGTTTAAGAGGAAATCAATATTCATTTCATTCTTTGAAGGTATTCTGGCGGATAAGCCGGTTCGTAAAGTCAGAAGTGTTGTTGTAGGTACTTGAATTTTGCGTAATAGCTATTGAAAATTTCTGAGTGGACGATCTTTGTGCCATTCCATTTTTTTAATGCATTGACTCTGACTGCACTACAGCTTGCTTGACATATACATATGTAAGTGAACAGACCAGACCCTGTAAACTATATACTTATAGCAGCGCGAAGTATTGCACAGATACTCTAAATTGATCCCCCTTTATTTATGTAGCTCAAAGTTACAAACTTTGTACAAAATTTTAAAAAATTCAAACAATTTTCTTCAAAATTCCTCACTTTTAGTCAGAATATTGAGGAAAGTTCTGGGTGGGGAGTTTTGTAACCCTTTCGGTATAATATTGCGCCAGTTTAATGTTAACGGTCTTATGCACTTTCTTCCACTTAACGAATGGTCAAAATTTGTTTCATGTGGAGAAAATATGCTAGAGCACCAAAAATATTAGAGTAAGTTCGGTAAATATGGACCACCCTTAACTTATTTGTAAATAAAAAAGTAAATTCAAAGCTTTTCAATTCAGTTTTTATTTTAAAATGCTTCGAAGATAATACTTATTCAGTCTTCCAATAAGAAACAGCAAAAAAATAAGATACAAAAAAGATATTATTAAAAAACTTAAAGAACTTCAATTTTGAACATATCAGAAATGTGTAGATAATATGGACCACACCGTGTTAAATATGGCCTACGGTGGTCCATATTTAACGCAGCTTATGAGCAGTAAAATTCGCAAATAAAATGTTCTTTCTCGTTTCCTGAACAAAGTTCATGTGCCCACATTGTGCATACAACGCATTGCAACCATGACTCTCCGCCCTTGTCATCCGAAAATAAACAAGAACAATAGATACATTTGGCGTCTTCTTGATTAGATCTATCTGGACTAAGATCTGGTGAATCAGATAAGATTAAATTTTCGCTTTCTGAAGAAGAGGTTTCAAAAATGCGTTTAAAGTAAAAACAAATAAAATTTAAGTTTTTGTACTTATGCATACCTTATTTTTTAAAGTCTTTCCCTTTTTATTGCATTTTTCAGGTTTAAGCTTGCTTTTCTTGACATGTTTTTTGCCCTTTATTTTCTTCAACGATTCTTCCAACGCCTGTCTGTATGGTGAAGATGAAATGATTTCTGCTTTTCCTGGTTTTCGTCCTCGATTTGTTGTTTTCTTGATACGGACCGGAATAGGGGAAATCTCTTGAGGCAATATGAAGGAGCTTGACCGTGCACCAGAGGATATAGACGGTTTGAAGGAAATAGGTTCTTCTATATCAATATTTTGTTGTGGTTCGGGCAATTGATTGTGTATAGGTGATACAGAAACCTGATTATAATTCTCCACGCTTTCTATTGGTGCCTCAACTTCTTCTGAAGCCAAAAAATCATGATCGTTAAATATTTGACTATTGAAGAAAACCATTTGACAGCAAGTTCACCACTCTGTGCTTTCATGTAAGCTCGACCAAATAATTCAATAATGTCATAATGTGTCAACGCTTTTGCATTAGTTACGAGCCAACATCTGATTTCCTCGGACAAATATTTGTTCAAGGGTCCCATAAAAGTTTTGTCCAGGGGTTGAATTTGGTGGCTTGAGTGTGGGGGAATCGAGAGAATGCGAACGTGGTTTTTCCTAGCTAGCTCTATGATTTCAATATTTCTGGTATGGCTTGCATGTCCGTCTAAAATAATTAATACCGGAGATGCTTCTGAAGGTTTAACTACTGATAGGAAGTGCGTGAACCATTTGGTGAACAAGTTGGTTTGAACCCATCCCGAGGGATGATTAGCATGTATGGATCCAGGAGGTGCTCATTTCATTAGAAGCGGATTGTCCCTTTTTCTAGGAAAAATGAACATAGGTGGTATGAAGGATCCACCTGCACTCATACATAAAATCGCTGTAATTAAAGATCCTCTTTCAGCTGAAGCTAGAGCACGGATTTGCTTTCGACCTTTCAGAGCCAAAACCTTCGGCAGTCTCGTAGGAACTACTGATATTCCAGTTTCATCCACATTCAATATATTATTAGGGGAAAATTTATATGTTTCCATCTCCTTTTGCAGCATATCGAAAAAAATTGCCACATTTTCTCTGGAAAATCCCTTAGCTCGAGCTACTGGTTGGTTGGCGGAACGATAAAGAAGGGTGGCGTTTTAGAAACAAACGCAAGTAATCTCTTCCCGCTGTTTCCTTCGCTATAGAAAAGGGGTTAGATAAATCGTTTTTTAGCGCCATTTGAAAAGCTAGGGATCTTAGCCCGAACAATTTCGCCTCCATGATCAATATATAATATTTTCGACAAGTGAATCTTCCAGTTCTGGAGGCAAAACCGGTTTCCTTCCTAGCTTAGCTGCCACTACTTCCTCAACAGGTCGTCTATCATCAGCAAAAAACGCCGCAATGTAGTTTTGGGTACTTTATATTCCTTGAACGCCTTCAGGAATCCCATTTTCTTGGTCTTTACCGCAGAAATCGCCTCAATCATATTTTTCTTCTCCCACTTCTGTCTTTTTTTCGAATCGTGAGTCGATTTTGAAGCCATCTTAATCCCTCAAAAGAAAGGAAATAATACTTACCTGAAAATAATGTAGTCAAATATGGCCCACTGGTCCATATTATCAACATCATAGTGGGCCATATTGTCCACACTAAGGAATTTTCTAAACTTTTAAATTTTGCTATAGATTTAACGTTATTCTGTAAAATTTAATTCCATATCAGAAACATATCTTTATTCACTAATCTTTTCACACCATAACAGAATTTTTTTTTATTAAAATTAAGGAGGAAAACACTTACGAAAATTCACCAAAAAAGTCTTAAGTTATCACGAAAAAAATATATTCCTCCACGTCTTCTTCACTACACTGACCAAACGCTGTGACGAAAAATGTATGCAATGAAGTTGCCACATTGCTTGTTGAACTTGTAATTCAGAAAATATTGATGTGGGCCATATTTACCGAACTTACTCTATCAAAAATCAAGGCTCAAAAGTGCCACTCATGCCAAAATTCAATGGGTTATAAAACTGCATAACTGCACAGCAAATTTTTTTTAGAAATTATGGAGCAGTTTTTAAACTTAGTTTAGATCTGTAAAAATTGGCGTTTAAACTTAGTTTAACGGGAAAACAAAATTAGACTAGCATTGAAAAATTTTGTTCTAGCTACTAAAGCAAAATGCATAGCTTTTCAATAAATTTAAATTACTCCGAAGGCCAAATGCGCCTAAAGATATGCCGTGAATGCACGATTAGCAAACCTTTGAAACGCCAGAGCTGTAGTTAGTCAATTTTTATGTAGGAGCCGCGTTTTTGTTTCGATTAAGCACCTGTCGGAATACATACATATAAATATATAAAATTAGTGTAAACTAAAATATTTTTAAATTAATTGTGATGTTGATTTCATATAGAAATATTATGTACAATAGAAAATAAATCACAGCGAAATCACGTGACTGTGTTAGATGCGCTGATTAGATGACCGGTAGATGATTAACGCAAACCTATACTCCCGGCTATACGGATGCCATTTTACAGTGCATATATTGAGTAACCAAATTCTATAATTTACAACCGCCAATATCATTTGCAACACCAAATCAACTGTAAGTGAACGAAGGCTTTCGAAATTTTTGTGCCAGCCACAAACCCACTAAATACCCACAAGCACTTACACACACACAGAAGCGCATGTGTGAGTATTGTCAACCTACCACTCTCCTATTTTACGACCGCAACATAAAATTGTATAGTTGATTCAAATTAAAAAAGCGCAGCGGCCAGCATTTACTTGTGAGTTATACTCGTAAATTACCATTACACTGATTACACTGAGGGAAGAGAAGAAATGTCACCTTTCGTTTCAGCAACTGTCATAAGTCCATAAGCTTAATTAGATGGCTGTTCGCTCCAGCAGATTATCAGCTCATTGGCGGCTATTCGTGTGTGTGTGCGCGCTTGTGTGTGACGCACCCGCTGCTTTGCACGCCGTCGTCACCTTGACATGCCTCTGTGACAGTTGTCCGTCCACACGTACGCAATGACACTCGATATAACTCGTACTTTTTTGTTTTGTTCACCTTTTTCCGCGCTGGGTTGAATAACTGGGAAGTTGGGTTTGTTTGCAAAACTGTGTTGTAGTTCGAATTTTAATTGGTGCGTAAAGGTGTGAAGAATGAGCGGGAGTGCGTCGCTCTGTTGTTAGGTCGGTGGTGTAAAATTAAATTTTAAAGACATCGGGCTTACCTGCAAGCAAGAAAAAAGTGATTGTATATTAATATAAGATGGAGAAATTGTATTTCTTATGAGAAATATAATATTTTTTTATTTGTTTTGCAAAATGTATTGTTTTTAGTATTAGAGCTCATTATTTGTACCGTTTGCTTCTTCTTCCTCAATTTGAAGTTCGGCACTTAGCCAGTTAATATTTATATACATTTAAACTAAAGCCATAAGCTAAAAGTCAAGCCATTTTAATCAACATTTTGTCCAAAGCCAGTGTGCCAACAAATTCAATAGCTATTTTTAATATCTTTGCACAGTGGATCGCTTCTTACAAGTTGATGCCCAAAAGCACCTTAAAGGTATTTTTTTCACTGAAAATTGTGCTAGCATATGTAGAAGAGAAATTTCACGTGTGTTTTGTTTTTTATTTTAAACTTATTTTAAATAAACTACACTAGTCAACAACTTTTTTTGTGCCTACAAATTAAGCATAGAAAATATCAAAAATTAGCACACATTTCCCGATATTCATCGTGTTTAGAAATTACGTCAGAATTTCCCAGCTGATGGTGCAATATTTTGAATTTGACAAATTTATTGATGCCATTTTTTCACCCCACATAGAGAAACTGCTTATACATTTCCTTCGAGTTGACTAAAATTTTCCACATTTATAGATACAGGAATACCAAATTGCTTAACTGATTTAATAAAAGAATGAACACTAAAATCACACCAAACTTGATGTGCATATTTCATACGAGGTAGGTAGGTAGGTAGGTAGGATGGCAAGAGTACCCCAGGTACACTACAAGAAAACACTTACGTGCCGTTTTGATACCATAATGTGGACCACTACCTGTGAAAGGATTTAGGGAGAAGAGAAAACCGTCTACAGCCATCCAGTGCTGTTGATGTAGCGAAGGAGAGAAAAGGGATCTTGGCTGGAGAATTTCATCAAGTCATCCCCAAAGGGCACGCTAAGGAATCTCAAGCGCCTAGCCGACAGAGCCGGACATTTGCAGAGAAAGTGTTCCACAGCGTTTCTTAGAAAGAAGTTGTGTAATTTCCCTTTAACGACGGCCAAGGGGATACCGATGTCTGAGAAGGGGGCAGCTGGAACCGGTTCTGCCGCCCCCTTGAGGGCAATGTTTCCTGCACGTTCGAGACGTTTGAGATCCTCTTTACAGGATTTCACGAGAAGAGAGCTGCAATACAGCGACGACAGTGCCTTGATTACAGCTTGGCTATCGGAAAAAATATTAATGTCTCCCTCCCAACAGCGATCCCGAAGCATTTTGCATGCCTGCAGGATCGCGAAGACCTCTGCTTGAAAGACGCTGCTTGTCTCCGGCAGTTTAAAGGAGATCGAAATGCTGGCTGATTTAGAGTAGACCCCCGCTCCTACTCCAGACTCCATTTTGCATCCGTCAGTGAAAACAGAGGCATCTATATCCGCACCAACTCTCCCCTCTTTCCAATCTTGCCTGCTCGGAAAGATAGCCCTAGCACAACCCTCAAAGCACGGTTTGCGGATGGAGAGGTCGGTGCGAATATCAGAGAAGGAAGGGGAGATCTGCTTCAAGATGCTGCTATGTCCTACAGGAAGTTGTCTCCAAAGGCCAATCTCCTTCAGACTAATAGCACTCTGAGCAGTAATGGATTTAACCTGCAGATCCACAGGAATTAAGTGGAGAATAACGTTGAGCGCAGCGGTGGGACATGTTCTACAGGCACCAGTGATGCCCACACATGCAGTTCTCTGCACTCTCTCTAATTTAGTGGTGTTGTATCCCTTCTGCAGAGCTACCCACCAAACTAGGCAACCGTATGTCAAAATTGGCAGAACCACTAAGTTGTACATCCAAAGTACGACACGTGGCTTGAGACCCCATTTTTCGCCGAACATAGATTTACAGGCGTAGAAGGCTATATTGGCCCTCTTAACTCGATTTTCTATCTGCAGCTTCCAGTGGAGCTTGGGGTCAAGTATTACACCAAGATACTTGACTTCCGATGAAAGAGTAAGACACTAGTTGTTAAGTCTAGGAGGCTTAAAAGGTGGAGGCTTGTATTTTCTGGTGAATAGCATCAACCCCGTTTTGTCAGAGTTGACTCTGAGACCGCTACTGGCGGTCCACCTGCTGAGTGTAGCCCGTGCACCTTCCAAAATTTCAGCCATTACTGATGGGAGGGGACCTGAGACCATTAGGATCAAGTCATCGGCATATGCTACCTTTACGCCACCTCTGTTTAAGCGAGTTAAAGCTTCATCTACAGCTACTAGCCGAAGAAGAGGCGAGAGGGCGCCGCCCTGCGGTGTGCCCCTATGTACGAATGATTCTAGCCCCTCCTGCCACCGCATTTATTTCCCTACCACCCAAGCAGGGACGAGATCCAGAGGTAGATAGGTCTTTCAACTCCTAGCCTATTTAGAGCCGTGACAATTGACTCCGCCGTAATATTATTAAAGGCGCCATCTATGTCTATAAAGGCCGCCAAAGTGAATTGTTTTCCCTCCAGAGATTTCTCTACAGTCCCTACTACCTCATGTAAGGCTGAGTCGGTATATTTCCCTTTCAGGTAAGCGTGTTGGGCTGGAGAAAATCTGGTTTCACAGTGCTCTCGGATGTGATAGTCAATCACTCTTTCAAACACCTTGAGAATAAAGGAGGTAAGACTTATAGGTCTGAAGTCCTTGGCCAGGACGTGGCCCCTCCTTCCTGCCTTAGGAATGAAGACCACTTTGGTTTTCTTCCAGCTAGCAGGAACGTGGTTTAGTTTCATACGAATATATTGGAAAAAAATTAAAATAAAAATAAGTTTAACTACAATAACTTTCAATCATTATTTTATTTTTAATCTTTTACTTTCTTAAGTTTTATAATTTGTAAATTTTAATGCTTTAATAATAAACTTTTGCTTTGCCTATATTCAGTAAGAAACTTATATTTTCATAGACTAAATTTATATATGAATAAATAAAGAAATGATTAAATAAAATTGAAATTAAAAAAAATATTAGCCATTAGCGAAAAATTTAATGTTTATAGTTTAGGAAGCACAAAGTTGCTGAAAATAGCTTATTCATTATTTGAGCTTTCTGAGTTCCGTTCTTCAAAAAACAAAACAAAAAATCCAATTTTTATCACATTACATTATTTACGCAATTTTGATAAATTTCAATAACAAAACCTATTCAATGTATAATCGAATCCTTTTTATGCAATCTGTCAAAAAATATCGGGAATTGTTCATTTAAAAAGCGCACATACAGTTGCGGTCAGAATCTTAGTAGTGCTTATGGCTCATTATAAAGTGGCCACGTTTTTTTATCACAACAATTTTGCGCCATCCACTGTAAAAGCCGTTAGATTAAGAAGTCGGCTTCAAGTTATGCAATCCCTTGTTAAACTTAACCTGTTGGTTTCGTTAATTTTGCATGAAATTTTAGTCAGCGGCAACGCTATTTAGTCAGTCAAAATCTTAGTAGTGTGTGAAAAATTAATATTATAGCGATTATCTTTGTGAAAATTGAAAAAACGGAGAGATAAGTTTATTTATCTGATGTTAATGGCCAACTTTTTATTATTCCTCATTCGGCAATGTCCAGAAGGAAAAATTGCACACCCGAGAAACGCGCTCTCACAAAAA
The DNA here is from genome assembly GCA_037575425.1 of Anastrepha fraterculus. NCBI lineage: Eukaryota > Metazoa > Arthropoda > Insecta > Diptera > Tephritidae > Anastrepha > Anastrepha fraterculus. The sequence goes on along the minus strand of JAYXIM010011834.1, from coordinate 174,596 downwards.
AATTGATTGCTGATGGAAAAACTTATGTGGAAGTGCAAAATATCATTGGTTGCTCACCAATAATGGTACGTAATGCCATCAAGTACAAACCAAGTGGCAAAAAGCGTGGAAGAAAGCTAGCAATGTCGGCAAGAGAAGTTAAGTCTATCGTCAGCTACTCAAAGCAGTTTCCATTTGCGGCTGCTACTGAGATAAAAGAGACCTTAAAAGTGTCTTCGAGCGTTGAGACTGTTCGTCGGCGTTTGTGTGAGCACGACCCGGGTGCCCCACAAAAAAGTACCGTTGTTGACAAAAACCTTTTATGGTCGGACGAGTCGAAGATTGTCTGATATGGTGGAAAGGGATCACACCAATATGTAAGATGGCCACCTAACACCGAATGCCAAAGTATACAACAAAAACAATAAAGCATGGTGGTTCTGGCATTATGGTCTGGTCATGATTTTCTTGGCTAGGCGTGAGACCCATTCATTGGGTTAAGGAAATGGTGACTGGCGCTTCATATGTTGATGTACTCAAAGACATTATGCTGCCATATGTCAGAGACGAAATTCCGCTTGTTTGGACGTTCCAGCAAGACATCGACCCCAAACACACGTGCAAAGTTGCTAAAAGATGGTTTGAGGAGAGTCAGATCAACGTAATGGAATGACCGCCACAGTCACTAGACATAAACCCCATTGAAAACCCATTGCGGGTTGATGTCAAGGAGTCAGTAGCCCAACGCAAGCCAACATCTAATACGCAACTATGGGAAGCTGTAAAGAGCGCATGAGAGTCGATTTCGCTTGAAAGATGCCAAAAGCTTGTTGACTCAATGCAACGCCGTTGTGCTGCAATTCTAAAGGGTTATGCAACAAAATACTAATTTAAATACTAAACAAAACCCCATATAAAAATAAAATCACCATCATATATGGCGAGTGGTATAAGGATTTTGCCGAGAAATCGTGGAAGATTTGCCCATCAACGTTTTCAACGGATGAAAATGTCGACAAAGTCAGGAAATGGTGCTGGAAAACCAACATTTAAATTTGAGGGAGGTAGCTCGTGACCTTAGCGTGTCTCACGAATCAAGTCGCAACATTTTCCACTATCAATTGCGCATGAGACGCGTGGCTGGCCGACTCGTTCCAAGAGAGTTGAGAGTTTCTTTAAAAAGGTGGCTGAAGAGACATGCTTGAGCAAGTGATTTTGGACCCAACGTGTATCGAGCGCATCATAACAGGTGATGAGACGTGGGTCTATGAGTTTGACATGTAAACCAGTCAACAAGCGGCTGAATGGCGCTTTCCACATGCGACGAACACAAAAAATCACGTCAAAGTTGGTCAAAAGTGAAAGTCATGCTACTCGTTTTCCTTCATTTCAAATGGTTCTACGGTAAATAGAGAATATTATTTGGAAGTTATGCGACGTTTCAAAGAAAATGTGCGTAGGAAACGTCCCAAATTGTTTTTAGGAGAGATAAAGACAAGTTCCTCACGTGGCATCACAAAGGGCTATGAGCCTCAGTGTGTCCCATAGTGAAGAGCAAGCGCTTCAAAATAACCCAACCTAAGGGTCAAAGGTTATATCTTCAAAATATTAAAAAATTTATAGTTTAAAAAATGTTGAAATGATTTCGGAATCGTTGTGAAGGTAACACGACAAAAAACCTTTGGTTTTATGCCCAACAGATCTGTGCAGGAACAAAAACGGGTTAACGTTATAAAAATTAGCAATTTATTTCAAATAAAGGGGGTTGCAATTGACGCGAGTCGATTTTGGCGCCCTGTGGCAGCCATTTCGTTTTGGTAACATCTGTCAAACGTTGCACGCATTGCGCCCATTTTTCGGTAGACGTGGTGGCCCTTCCAATTTCTTATGGCCTATATTGAACCATATGGACCTAGACGACATGTGGTTCCAGCAGGACGGCACTACGTGCCACACAGCAAGCGCCATTTTATTCCATTTCAACATCTACCCGCCCTTATTGAAAAACCCTATATTATTTGAGTCAACATTGTTTTCTGCCTCTTCCCCATCAAAGTCTTGTTCATCATCAAGTTCGTCTTTGAGCAAGTTTCTCTTTACCCACCCATATAATCGTACATATATCAGCTATCATGATGTGTAAGTTTTCTCCATTTTTCCGAATCACCATTGGAATATAAATTTCGTAAAGCTTCTAATAAAGTAAATTCATGAAAATCAGCTTTTGAGAACTCGCTTGCATTAGGCGGCCCACTCTGCTTCGTTTGCGATTCCTGTTAGTTAACAACTCTTCTTATAATAATGCCGATTACTACATTTACGGACATAAAAAGTCAAAAGTTAAATGCGCGATCACCACTAACGATCACTGATCACCAGCTTCGCAAAAAATTAAAAGCAGCACCGCTTAATTGGTTGGCCACTTGGTGAATCACGATCTAATCAAGCGTAGAATTCAATGACGTTATTAATCGATCAAATGGTGCGGCACACTAATCAAGGGATTAAGGAGAAAAGTTTCACTAAATCCAATTTTCACCAAGACTTGTGCTGCATGAAGCTAAGTTGTATATGGGTAATTACTGATGATTGTGAAGTTAAACGAAACATGTCTACAGTTCCACGATCAATGACTTTAATGATCGCAGCGGAAAGGGAAGGTGGAAAGACAAAGAGGTAGAAACGAAATACAGGTGTACTTTAACAATAGTATGTAAACTAAGAGGCATTGCCCAAGTATTATATAATATATGTACATAAAAATATTGCCGTCATATATTTCGGAAGCCTGCCTCTAACCTCCAAAATCCAAAACATAGAAATCAGGCATTATTCTTTTGAAAATTGAGATTTAATTATGCAGAGGCGAATCTGCCTCAAAAGCAGCTACCTTTGACGACAAAAATTTGGACATTATATGAGTGCCAGTTCAATATTTAGTTATGCCGCGCATTTGTTACACGGAGAAAATACGCAACACCATCAGAGAAAAAAATTATAAAACAACAACGAGATTTTTCAGCAACTTAAGACTTGCACTTTAGAATTAATTTAAAAGCTACAAGACCGCATATCAAATATTTTTCTAGATATTCTTTATTAGGTGGAAACAGGTGACTGCGAACTGGAAAGAATATACTCAGCAGCTTTGGGCGAACTTTTTCCCTATACCAAGTCTTAGATATCGAAACAAATTACAATCTTTTGAGCGGACAAAAGTTTATTGATGACGAGGATCCGCCCAAGGTGAGGCTAGGTTGAAGCGGTTGTCCTGTGGGACACACCCAGGTTCATAGCCCATTGTGATGCCGCGTGGGAAGCTTGTCCCTATCTCTCCTAAAACCAGTGTGAGCTTTTCAAAATTTTAAAATATCTCTGATTTCTATAGAACTGAGGTCTTCTAACTCATTAAAAAATTGTCTACCTAGAATAGAAAACCTGCGTCTGGATAGAGCAGGACAGTGACACAGTAGGTACGAGATTGTCTCTTCCTCGTCCTCATCTAGACAACTTCTACAGAAGTCATGTGTTTGCACACCCATCCTTTGGGCGTGTCTACCTATTAGGCAGTGCCCCGTTATGACTAAGATCAGTGTGCTAAGACTGTGTTTATTTTGGCTTAGCAGAGATTCTGTGCGTTTAGCATTTATAGTCGGCCACAGTTGACGGGCGATTTTGAGGTGGCTTCATTACGCCATCTTTCGTTTGCTTTCTTTACAATTTCTTCAAGGATGAGTAGCTTACTTGTTTGTAAGAGTATCCATATGTCATTATCTATGTACTCATCAGACAATTTAGTGCTGAGTCTCGCTAGTTCATCGGCTCTACAGTTACCGTCAATGTCGCGATGGCAAGGAACCCATGTTACCTTTAGGTGAAATGACTCAGCCATCTCCTGAAGAGATGTGCGGCATTTCATGGCTACCTTGGAGGTTGTCGACTGTTTTGTGGGGGATTTTATCGCCGCTTGGCTATCAGAGAAAATGTAGATATCATTTCCGGATATCGCATCACACTGTATCAGTGTCGCGGCTTTTATTATTGCCATCAGTTCAGCCTGAAAGACACTACAGTAGTCGGGGAGCCGAAAACTGAAGGAGATCCCCAGATGTTCGGAATATACACCTCCGCCCACCCTGCCCTCGAGCTTTGAGCCATCTGTGTATGTATGGATGTACTCGCCCTGTCTCACGTCGTCCCGTTCCCACTCTTCCCTTGAGGGTAGGAGGGTCGCAAACGATGTAATGACAAGTATAGGCGGAGGTGCATAGTCCACCAGTCCGGGAAGCCCCAAAGTGCCCGCCAGGATTTTACCGTCCCCATAATCCGTGTTTGACCACTTGTTTAGAGTGTTCAGCCTTATTGCCGCACTGCGTGCGTTATATTATATATTGCCTGCGGATCTACCGGAAGGAGGTTTAGTGTTGCATATAATGCTTTCGATGGTGTGGTTGACATGGCGCCGGTCATCAGAACAGATGCTAATCTTTGCACCTTGTCAAGTTTCTTGATGTTCACACCCTTATGTAGGGCATCCCACCATATTACAATACCGTAGTAGAGAATTGGCCTAACCACTGCTGTGTAGAGCCAATGTATCATTCTGTGTTCCAATCCCCATTTCTTCCCAATAAGCCTTCCGCAGGAGTACATTGCGGTCAGAGCTTTACGTGCTCTGTCTGCAACTGTGAGCCCCCAATTTAGCTTCCTATCTAGTAGAAGTCCTAGATATTTTGCTCTTTCTATTACTCTAAGTCGTTTCCTTCCTAGGAATATTTGTTGAAGAACAGGTGTTTTGTGTTTCCTACTAAAAAGTATCAGATCCATTTTTTCCGGATTTACTTCTAGTCCTCGACTTTTACACCAAAGTGATAATCTGTTGAGAGATCTTTGTTGGAGGTCACATAAAGTTGGAAGGTATTTCCGCGAGATTGCTATTACAATATCATCGGCATATGATATTATTTTACCTCCAATTTTTTCAAGTTCTTGTAGAAGATTATTAACAGCTAGATTCCACAGAAGTGGAGATATTACCTCACCTTGGGATGTACCCCTGCTCGGAAATTTTTTAACATATGTGTCTCCCAAATTTGCGCTTATCGTTCGCCCAGTTAGCATTCGTTCTATAAACGAGACTATTGCATTGCTTACTCCCATTTCCGTTAGCGAAGTGGTAATTGCTTCCGGATGCATATTATTGAAGGCACCCTCGATGTCTAGAAAGGCAGCGAGGGCAAATTCTTTGTAGTGAAGTGATTTCCAGACTGTGTGAACTAGCTCATGGAGCGCTGTTTCCACTGATTTGCCTTTGCTGTATGCATGTTGGAAAGGTGATAGTTTGTCGCTAATCCTTCCTTTGATATGCACATCTAGCAACCGCTCTAAAGATTTTAACAAAAAGGATGATAGGCCTGAGATGATTGGCCTGAAGTCCTTCGGTTTCGTATATGTGGTTTTCACTCCTTTGGGAATGAATACCACTTTTACTTCTGCCCATTTCTTGGGGATATAGTAAGACGTATCGCTGCCTCAAAAATTAAGGCGAGTGTAGGTGCAATCATATCTTTTGTATGTTGCAAATCAGCAGGAATGATTCCATCAGGTTCCGGTGATTTGTAAGGTTTGAAGCTGCCAATGGCAAATTTTATATTGTCCTCCGTTATGAAACCTATTGGGGGATTCTGGTAATGAACTATAGGGTGGGTTCTACTGTCTTCGTTGTAGAGACAACCTGGAAAGTGTGTCTGCATTAGTAATTCTAGTGTTTCTTCACTGCTGGTTGTCCAATTGCCATTCTCTTTTATGAGGTAGCTAGGGTTACTGGGACTTCTTGATACTACTTTCCGGAGTCTACTGGTCTCCGAAACACTTTCTATCTTTTGACAGAAGTCTCTCCAAGACGCCGTTTTTGCTGCCCGTATGGCATACTTAAATCTACGCTGGCATTCTTTGTCCCACGAGTTGGTTCTCCTCGCTTCGTTATACATAGTTCTGCATGCCCTTCTGAGGTTTGCTATATCAGTGGACCACCATGGAGGTTTCGGTTTCCCTTGCCCAAGGGAGGTTCCACTGTATTTTTCAAGCGGAAGTCTACGCAATAGAAAGATGCGCTCACTTTGACCTTAAACGCAATTAAAACAACAAAAGCATAGCTATCTAGAACTACCAGCTGCGTATTCGCTGGACTTCAGGGCATCCACGAATTATTGGGAACGAAATGGCATATAAATTAAGCAGGATGGTCTCCCATTATATAGTATATAGAACCAGAGCTTAATTTTTTTCTAAATTTCGAGCAAACACAAAAATAATAAGCATTCAGGCAAAAACAGAGGAACTAAAAAAAATTAAAAAAAAACAATAAAAAAAAAATAATAATAAAAATACAAAACAACAGAAAAATAAACAAAATCGTCATTTGTCGCGCGCTGTACATGGGTATAAAAAAAAATTAAATATACTCGTGCCGCAACCTTAATACAAACTTCGTTTAATCAGATTTTCATTATGCAATAAAATAGATACGTAAATACCAAAGCAATACAAACTCAAAATATGGTAAACATCTACTATCGGCGCTCGAACTCACAAATTATTTTTTGCAAAAGGTGCGCATGCGCAATATTTACATTTTGTTTGAATCTCCATTTATGTTTGTGTGTGTATATTACACAAACATGCAAATGAAAACGGCACTTTGCACTACCTATGAAACTTTTAATGCCTAATATCGTATATCAAAAAATAATAATAATTTAAGTCATTTGTGAACAGCGTTGCCACTATGATCGCCATTCACGTCATTCCTTTCTTGTAATCTCCAGTTTTAGGGTAAAGCGCAGCGCATTTTCTATATCACGACTGAGTTACATGGGTGAACAGAGTAAGAGTCTAAAGTCTAAGAGACATAGATTTTCATGAAAGTAAAATAAAAATAATAGTTTTTGGATAAAATGGAGGAACTGAAGTTCTGTCTGTTGTCGATGGTTACACTTCACAGAAAAGCGCCATATTTTACAAGTTTAGACAATTTTTTTATTCATTTTTTTTTTTGTTTTGTATAAAAATATAGTTTATAAAATTCAAGGGCCGATATTGAATGTAATCCACATCTAAACCTCAAGTTTTTTTCTGCATCTGATTTGCATCAGTCTAACTCAAATTGAACCATGGAAAGATAAACAATCGATCAACGCGTTAAAGTTGTTCAGGCTTATTATGAAAACGGGCAACAGTGAATGACCAATTTCCGATGAAAATCACCTTCAGTGATGAGGCACAGTTTCACCTCAGTGGAGTCGTCAATAAGCAGAATTGCCGCATTTAGGCGAATGATAACCCAAGAGTGATTGCCGAAAAACAAATGCACCCACAAAGAGAGACTGTTTGGTGCGGTCTATGGGCCCGCGGCATCATTGGGCCATATTTTTTCCAAAATAAGGCCGGTCAGGCAGTTACTGTGAATAGTGTTCGCTATCGTGAGATGGTAACGAACTTTTTATGGCCCGAATTGGAAGATATGGATGTGGGCGATATGTGGTTTCAACAGGACGGTGCCAATTGTCACACAGCTAACGAAACAATGGCTCTTTTGCGCGAAAAATTTGATGGCCGAATAATCTCATGTCGCGGCGATGTCACTTGGCCGTCAAGATTATGTGATTTGACACCGTTGGACTTCTTTCTTTGAGGTTATTTGAAAGAAAAGGTATACGTCGATAAGCCAGTAACAGTTCAAGAGCTAAAGGATGAGATAATTCAGCACATTAACGACATAGGACCTCAATTATAATATTAATAAATTTAAAAAAATAAATAAAAAATATAAAATTTGGACCATCGGATGGAGGTGTGCCGCCGAGGCCGCGGCGCCCTTTTGGCCGATATTTTGTTCCATACATAATTGAGCCATACCAATATTATCATAATAAAGAGAAATGGCAATAATTTCCTAAAAACAATGTATTTTATTCAAAATCAACACCGGCCCTTGAAACTTAGCCGCACTGTATTACAACAAAAACCATACAACTTAACATTTAAAATATTGTAGAAAAATTAAAAAAAAATGCAACAAATTTTCTGCGAGATTTCGAATTTTTTAATCAGAGCTTCAAGAATAATGTCAAGTATGCAGTTTCGGTACAATAAAATGCAAGTTTGAAGTCGCTCGAAAATCGCGTTGATTTTTTCACAATTTTTTTTTTTTGCTGACGGTCCCGTGCATTTTCTCCATATAAAGAAATTGTGAGCATTAGTTACATAGAAAAAAATGCTTAACATAACAAATAAAGTTATTAAAAATTACCGAAATAATATCCTACAAACTGATAACCAGAATTTTTCTAGAAATTTGTGTTAAAAATTTTGAAGACAATTTCTAAATTTTTTTTTTTTCATTTTTTTTATTACAAAGAACAAAACGATTTGAGATGGTTGACTCAGATGCCATACGGCCATGTAAAATCAGCACCAGAAGAATTTAAAAACAAATTTAAATCCGCACTTACCCTAGGAATCGGTCTCAAGAAGCCAATTTTCAAGGTTTCACACTGCCGAAGTTTCTTATTAGGAACATTACATTGAATTTTACTCAGAAAGGAAGAGTGTTTGCCCTGTTCCTAATACCAGTAATGATACTAATAATAAATTATCACGATAGAATAGATCGTCTGCTATCATATGTTTTTAAGTGAGTCAATAAACATCGATAGTGGTACGACAGTAAAGGTTCTGAAAAGTTTAAAGATCGCAGCGCAAAACAAAGAAAACCCGTCTAGAGAGCCCTATTTGGTACGGTCTCCAAATAATAGTGGCCCACTCTAATCTTGATCCAACAAAATCACAATACAATGTTTTGAGAGTACGTGGGTTAGTAATGGAGAACAATTTCGGCACACGAATGCTTACAACGAATATGGCCGTCTTATGACGTGGTTAACGTGGCGAGTGAAATTCAGCTTAAAGTCAAAAAAACACCCAAGCCTTTAATTTCTTCAACGGATTGCAGGGGTGAGCCAGCAATACTATACGAATTATGCAAATTATTGGTTGATTTAGCAAATTTTACGTGAAAGCATTTGCCTAAGTTTAGCGACAAACGATTTAAATAGCACCAATTTTGGGCATTGTGTAAGGCGGGATGCAATTTTTCCGAGTCACGAGCACTGTTAATGAACGCGAATATTTTAAGATCATCAGCATACAAGTTTTCAGCAAACAAAAAGCGTGAACCAATACCATTAATAAAGAGAATAAAAAGGAGAGAGAAGTCCGTAATTTTTGCTGATTTGCTCACGCAAACTCTTCTTGAACGAACAGAAATTTTGGCTGTGGCAACGCTGCTTCCTATTTTTACCTTTAGTGTTTTACGATGCATTGTTAATAAAAGTCTGTGTGTTAGTGATATACCAACAACGCGGCAACGAGAAATCGACAGTAAAGCTGATATATGGATGCGAATGCGTGCGTGTGTGCGAGATGAATGAAATCAAAGCGCTTAGATAACTTCGCATAGGAAGAAGCAGTGTATGGAGCGAGACGCACAACAGTAATAATAAGCAGATGCCGAACGCACCAAACAATACGGCAGACAACTGTCAAAGGGGTGACCGACCATCCAGACAAAGGAAGCGGATAAACGGCAGTCACTGACTTTTTTTTTTTTTTTTTTTTTTTGTTTGGCGCCATCTCCAATGCCTGGGAATTTGGGTCATTAAACGATGCATTTTCTGTTTGCCACCTGAGTACCTGAGTACGCATGCGCCCAGCATCGTCAACTATATAACGCCTGTACAATGTGGGCAATGCGACGTAATAGCAACAACAACTATAATAATACAACACTTACATATGTATGTCGAAATTTGAGCTGCCGACATAATAATTACAATAACAACTACTTATGTGTGTAGCGCATGGCAGATTTTCGTACGTGCATTTACTCACAACCACGTCGATAGCAGATAACTTGAAGCAAAATAGCAGAGCATGGAATGAATGGAGCGCAAAGCGATAACGAATAGCAGCCCTAAAGCAGTGAAAGACCTATTGGTTGATGAGAAGCTAAAAATGTATGCCGAAAATCGCGCGCCAAATCGAAAATGCGCTGTGACCCAGTTAAGCGCTTGTGGGTGCTGGCGTCACTGCTTCCATATGCATTGACTCGATAAAAAGCCGGTTCAACTTGGCACACACACTTGTTGCGCTTGTCGCAAATTATACGAGGGTTGCTGTTCGAGTATTTGGTTTGAGGAATCAAGCATTTGCCGTGTAGAAAGTTGATGACCTTTAGTGGATGAATTTCAACAAAAAATGTTTCAGCAAGATAATGAATCGGTTCAAAAAATCTAAATATAATATTTGATAACCAAGTAAAACAACAGAGAAAAGCACGATGGCCAATTCCGAAATGTTCAAAACAATTCATTTAATAGACGTTTTCCTTAATGTCCAAATGCGTAGGGACAATCAGTTCTCGCCACGATAACAAGAGCTCTCTCGCAGTAGCTCAAACAACTTTATATGCAATTTTTTTTTTTTTTTTTTTAACTGAATCAAAGAGCCCACCAGCACGTGTGGTAGCTCATGGCAACTAGAAACACTAAGTGAAGCTAGGAGGATTGGATCTCATTAACAATATTTGCCTTACCCAGCGGAAAAATGTTGCTATTTCCAGTTAATTTTTTATAGAACCTTTCCATATCTATCAAACAAAGTTTACACAGTGGAAACACTTTGTTGTTTTGTAGGCAGTGCCAGCAGTGCACCAACGGTTCTTATGAGATTTATTACTGAAAACCTTGATGTAGCCGACAGTTCCCGCTATACCTGGTCCCATAAATGGCTCTGCTCCAATCGGTCACTCCAAGGAACCGTAGTTCGTCTGCTTATAAGCCAGTTCGTTGCATTTAGAGATCCACAAGATCTCAGCCACCATCAGTATTCATACTGATTCTTCAACTTATATACTTCAACTATTTTCGAAGAGCGGTTACGAGCGGTTTCTAAGGCCTTTAAAGCAGCTTGGTTGTCACTACGGGCTCTGACTTTAATATTTCGCCAACTTTAACCAGTTATCCAGTCTGGTAATTTAAGTAGGTATGACAAAGAATTACGATTGAAAGACCGTTGTCATCATACGAAAAGCTGCCTTTCAGCTTCAGTACTATTTTCCATCTTGAAGCCGTCAGTGCAGAATATTCTTACCGAGCTTCTGAGGACAATGTATGGATATCTCCATTACTCTCTTGTAGAATAGCTAACGATTTGCGTTTCTTTCAAAAGAGATTCCAGGTCTCATTTTGTCAGTAGGTGTCAAAAACAGAGGATACTACTATGACAACTTTTCGAAAAACTCCATGTGTGCCGAACTCCGATCGTCTGCCACCATCCATAAAAATGTTTATCTTCATCTCAACGTGAGTCTCCTTGTAAGATTTATATCTCGAGTTATCCTCAGATATTTCAGTGACACCGAAAGACTGAGGCTAACGGCTCTAATAAAGGTTGCGACCTTCCAGTTTCCTTTCTGCGTGCATAAGACTAGGGTTGTATTGCTGTGATTGATAACAAGACTCTGTATAGTACACCATTCATCAATTCTATTCTTGGCCAAGTCTCACTGAGAGACTCTCCTGATAGCGCACAAACATCGCGAAAGAGAGCAGGTCGTAAACCCGTTTTTAATTCACTTACGTGTCCAGAGTTGGTTCACCATTTCTCCAATTTGATCGAGATGGGAATATGACTCGGAATTTTCGATCTAAACAGATGTCTTTAGCTGGTATTCAAGTTCAGACTTCCTATTTCTGATAATTTCAGATACAACTCTGCGTCATTTTAAGCGCATCTTTGTAGTTGATTCGTTAAGCTCGCGTATGATTGTTCTATTATCACTCGCTCATCCTCAGACTTCGCCAATAACTTTTCATAGCATTCATCTGGCATTCCAAATGCTCTCTGTTGCCCTCGCTGCTGTGAATATTCAGCGGAGAGATAAATTGGACTTCAGCCACCAATACATAATTTTCCATCCACAATATCCAAATACTCATTACAGGAGATTCGCACCTTACGACAAGTAACCGTTTTTGTTGCATAATTCCAAAAAGTGAATAGTAGACCTCGTAAACCCTGCGGCTCTCTAAGACTCAAAGCAATAAATACTACGTATACAAAGCTGATGTATGAGCTATCACAGTTTGCCTGGAGGCAGTTACGTCAACACAGAATGTCTATGAACAATTTTCATAACATTTTATTTTTTTAATATTTCAATTATTACCGAAAAATAAAATTAGCGAAATTGGCACAGAGAAGCTTTGATTTTTTTTTCAATCACACTCGTATTTCAATTATTGTGCCAGTTGAGTATTTTTTGATATAATTTGTTTTCTATGTTATTATTGAATAATTTTTATATTTCTGGGGTAGCTTGAAATTTATTGGCATTTTTGTTGTCCCACTGCTTGTTGTCGATTTCGAACCATAAACATGTTTACATGTATTTTATTATTATATTGCAACTTGACTAGGCAAAGTTATACCAGCAAACAAAAAGTAGAGTGAAGCAATGGATGGCTCTCCTCTGCAAGCGGGGACGTGTAAAAATTAAGTTCGGCACAGCAAACACGTCACAAAATGCAATGGCAATAAACTACCTGGACAGAGCACTGCCAAAGTACAGTGGATTGTGCTAGATTGGACCAACTCAGGAAGCGCTTGGCGCATACCTTTCATACAAGAGTTTAAACGAGTTTCTCCCGGTAATCAATCCACAAATTGAAGCAAGAAAAAGTGATAGTTGCGGAACTAGCAAAGGTATACGCATCAGGTAGTGAAGTTAAAGAGCACTTTAAAGTTAGAAATAGTTTATCGGCTCGCTTGGTAATACTCACTTTATGGCCCTTCGTTTGATTGTAGCAAATCTGATTCACACGAAATATTCTGAACCAATAATTGAACATTAAAAATTTGATGAAAAATCTGGGTGAGAGTAAACTCAAACTTCTGCACCGAGCTCTATGAATTCGCAGAAGATGATGATCAAAATTTATTGGTTGAAGGGCGAAACGAGTGAAACTTCGTTGTGCTCTTACGAGTCTATAGAAATTGTGAAATAAATTGGATCCCAAAATAATGAAAATTTTATTTTTTGTATTCAAACTTCCATTGAACCAAAACAATAAACATTGCTTTTCTAGTATCTAGTATCTTCTACAATAGTATCTTTAAAGTAGTTCTTTAAGTCTCCCCCACAGCGCGACGGAAAATCTTAATTTTAATAAACCTTAGGAATTATATTTATATTTAGTTGATGTTATTAAGAAAAGAAAAAACAGCATCCAAGACTACCTCTAAATCCGAAAATTAACTGAAAACAGATGAGTCAACATAAGGAAAGGTATAAGCTATGCCAAGCATATGGAGTTTCAGAGAAGGTCCTGTGCAAATTTGTATTGGTATAAAGAGATATGTGCCTTTTCAGCATTTTTATTTAAAAAAAAAATGTCATAAATCTTATTATTCGGTTCTTATTGCAGCTCTTGGACTCAAAAGTTTTTTCCCTGATTATTCAGAATAAACATAATTCTCTCGATCATACTTGAGAAATACTGTAGAAATACTCAGTGGGAAACCTAACCTCTAACCCCTAAGGAGTTCCCAAAATTATACGAGTATTGTGTGTAACAGTATCAAAGGCTTGTGAAAAATCGGAATGGTCAGCCAAGACACATCCTTCTGTGAATTCGCCTTGTACGAGGGGTGCCTTTTTTTATATGTCGGGATTTGGCAACCCTGGTGTTGCAATCTGGCAACTGACAGCTGTTTCGCAAAGTTTGACATTTTTTGGCTTTTACGTACTCAGAACGTTTTGAAATACCAGCGCTATTTGTGTTGTTTACAGTAACTTAAAAGATTCATCTCGGTCCAAAAATGGAATTAAATCGTGAACATTTTCGTGCGATTATTTTTTGTAACTTTCGACGTGGATTAACTCAGCAACATTGCATGGATGAACTTAATTCATTTCTTGGCGATGAAGCTCCATCAAGGACCAGTGTTTATCGATGGTATGGTGAATTCAATCGTGGTCGTAGTTCACTCCAAGACGAATTTCGTGAAGGTCGTCCAAAATCAGTTGTTGTCCCGAAAACCATTGATGCGGTGCGCGAACTGATATTGCAAGATCGTCATGTGACCTATCGTGAGATTGAGACAATCTTAGGCATTAGTGGGACCAGCATACATTCAATATTGCATAAACATTTGACTGTCAAAAAAATTTGTTCGCGTTGGATCCCACACAATTTGTCAATCGCTCAAAAAAAGGCTTTTGTCGATTGGTCGAAGCAAATGCTCAATAAATACGATCGCGGGGCTTCGAAATACGTCTATGACATCGTGACAGGTGATGAATCATGGATTTACGCGTATGGGCTAAACAGCAGTCGACTGTATGGGTGTTTCAAGATGAGCCAAATCCAACAAAAGTTGTTCGCGCACGAAGCACTTCCAAGCAAATGGTCGCCTGTTTTTTCGGAAAAACTGGACATGTCGCAACCGTACCACTAGAACAACGCAGAACAGTAAGTTCTGAGTGGTACACAACCATTTGTTTGCCAGTTGTCTTCCAAGAAATTAGGAAAACCAATCGCCAAAGACGGATCACTCTTCACCAGGACAATGCGAGCTCTCACACATCGGCTAAAACAACTGCATTTTTGAGCACCCAAAACATCGGCATTTAGAATGCATGTTTTGGAGGTACCTCATTCAGAGTGGCAAAAGTGCTTCGACAATTGGTTCAAACGCATGCAAAAGTGTATAGATCTTCATGGAGAATATTTTGAAAAACAATAAAGTGATTTTCGATGATTTTATATTGTTTTTGTTCTCTAATCTCGACATATTATATAAAAGGCACCCCTCGTATATTGCCTACATAAGTCCACTTGACTGATGAGGATTTATTATTCCTTTGATAGAAATATATAATTTTTCTTTAATCGCGTTTTAGAAATACCACCAGTAATGAAAGCGTGAAAATAGAGATTAAGATTCTTACGAATTTAATATACTTGAAGCTAAAAAAAAAACATTAATTGATTGGAAATATCGGTCTGTAAAGTATTTTGAGTTTCATTCGGTATGGAATTTTTAAAAATCAAATACCTTCGGTTTTTAATTTTTTTTTTTTGATATTTTAGTTTATTTTAAGCAAAAAATACTTTCCAAATTTTTTATTTTTTCCTGAAATGTTTTTTAATATTATTGGGAAAATTATGGAAATCCCACATGGGATTACTTAGCATAGTGTCAACTATTAATGAAAAAATAAGAAAAAAATCTGAGAGGGTTTTTCTCAAAAATTACAAGAAAAGTTTTTTCCAAAAAATGTTGAATGAGAAAAATTATATGTTCGACAATTCCAAAATAATTCCATCACTTGGCACGGAATCATTCATACTCGTTTAACCAACTTGACTAGGTATATATATATATTAGGGCGGGTCGATTTAAAAATCGCTCATTGCTCTGTGAAAATCGTATTCTAGGGATCAAAATAAGAAACTTTGCCGAGGGAACGATACCTCTAAAACGATTTCTGATGTCCCCCAATTTGGGTCGAACGAAAACTCCCACTTTGACCCATTTAGAGTGCTCCAATCGAGTCCAAATGCATGACCGACCCCCACTAGCTTTGCACGGCCGATCCACCCATGCTAGTGGCACACCCTCCATACAATCATTTCAAAATATCACCATTTTTGGCCTTTACATGAGAAAAGAAACTAAAAAGTTCGACCCAAATTGGGGGACATCAGAATTCGTTTTAGAGGTATGGTTCCTTCGGCAAAGTTTTATATTTTGATCCCTAGAATATGATTTTCACAGAGCAAAGGGCGAGTTTTTTGCCTCCCCACAAATCGACCCGGATATATATATATATATATACTTCTCAATGCAAAATTTCGACTTTAAATTCCAATTTATTTATCTATATTATTTATAAGTATATTAATTAAAAAAAAATTTAATTTTCTCAGCACATAACTTTTTAAATTTTTTTCCCTAATTTTCGTTTATTGGGTAAACGCTAAAGTCGCCCTACGTTCCATCTCACCCGCCCCCCCACTCACTTCCTTTAAACGAATGTGCCATGCGACGCTTTCTGCTACTGATTTCGTTTAGGCGGTATGTCCGTCGGTAATCGATAAACCCAATTACAGATTACTGGCTGCAATTACATGTACGACAACAAGTGTTTCGTTGGCTTTATGTATTTTCACAATATTATTGTTGTTATAAATTGTGTGTATTTGTTGTTATTTACAGCTTGTGGCTTAGTGTTAAACTCAATTACTGAAATGGAAAAGCGTGGCAATTGTGACAATCTATAATCGTGGCCAAGCAGCCATTATTGGAAAAAATGGGACAACTTTTATTAAACCAAATGAGTGTTGACAGCAATAAATATGACTTGAAAGTGGAAAATGTCCGTTGTATACAGTTGAAGGGTTAAAAAGTATGGTTTTTAGGGCATGATTTTAATTTTTTTATAACTGAACAAGGAATTAATTTATGATTTATAAAAAACTAGCGCGAGGGTTTGCTGGCGCATAAAAGGAAACAGTTTTAAATAAAATACTTGCCAACATTCGATTTTAAAGTATGTATGTATGTATGTACATATATTTATTGAAGTGCTTTCTTGTGCAAAATACTTTTAGTTTTATTATCAGTAGCGGAAATGTAAAAATCGTTGTAGCCACTCGCCAGTTTTTCTTGGGAACAACCAAGGTGTAATTGACAAGGGCAGAAGTAGTAATTGCGCAGATGAATACTTGGTTTTTCCCAGTCTGTCATTGTACCTTCTAAATTGCTAATGGAAAAGACAAAACCAATTGGGAATCGATAACGAATGCGAATTTTTTCATATGAAAGAAACGCGCAACACCAGCAGGGAATAAAATTATTAGAAATCAACGAAAATTGTAAGCTATTTACTTCAAACTTGCAGTTTATTACATTAAAATTCAATGGGCTATAAAATTGCGTACCCGAAATTTTTTTTTAATTCTGATTGAAAAGTTTTAGATTTAGAAAAATTGTTTCAAATTTTTACAAATCTTGAATAAAGTTTAAAACTTTGTTTCATCTCATATTTGTTGTAAAATAAAATGGAATATTATGAAAATTAAAAAAACAAAAGAAAAGTAGTCAAAACTCGTCAAAAACTCCCAATTCTAAATAGCTGTCCACGGGTACGAGGGGTGTCTTTTATATGTCGGGATTAGAGAACAAAAACAAATTTTAATCATCGAAAATCACTTTATTGTTTTTCAAAATATTCTCCATCAAGATCTATACACTTTTGCATGCGTTTGAACCAATTGTCGAACCACTTTTGCCACTCTGAATGAGGTACCTCCAAAACATGCATTCTGAATGCCACAACCGCTTCTTCAGGTGTCGAAAAACGTTTGTTTCTCAGTTTGTTTTTTACGTACGGGAATAAAAAGAAGTCATTCGATGCCAAGTCAGGACGATACGGCGGATGACCCATTAATTCGATGTTTTGGGTGCTCAAAAATGCAGTTGTTTGAGCCGATGTGTGAGAGCTCGCATTGTCCTGGTGAAGAGTGATCCGTCGTTGGCGATTGGTTTTCCTAATTTCTTGGAAGACAACTGGCAAACAAATGGTTGTGTACCACTCAGAATTTACTGTTCTGCGTTGTTCTAGTGGTACGGTTTCGACATGTCCAGTTTTTCCGAAAAAACAGGCGACCTTTTGCTTGGAAGTGCTTCGTGCACGAACAACTTTTGTTGGATTTGGCTCATCTTGAAACACTCATACAGTCGACTGCTGTTTACTTTCGGGCTCATACGCGTAAATCCATGATTCATCACCTGTCACGATGTCATAGCCGTGTTTCGAAGCAACGCGATCGTATTGTTTGAGCATTTCCTTCGACCAATCGACACGAGCCTTTTTTGAGCAATTGACAAATTGTGTGGGATCCAACGCGAACAAATTTTTTTCACAGGCAATTGTCAATGCAATATTGAATGTATGCTGGTCCCACTAATGCCTAAGATTGTCTCAATCTCTCGATAGGTCATATGACGATCTTGCAATATCAGTTCGCGCACAGCATCAATGGTTTTCAACAACAACTGATTTTGGACGACCTTCACGAAATTCGTCTTGAAGTGAACTACGACCACGATTGAATTCACCATACCATCGATAAACACTGGTCCTTGATGGAGCTTCATCGCCAAAAAATGAATTAAGTTCATCCATGCAATGTTGCTGAGTTAATCCCCGTCGAAAGTTGTAAAAAATAATCGCACGAAAATGTTCACGATTTAATTCCATTTTTGGGCCAGGATGAATCTTTAAGTTACTGTAAACAACACAAATAGCGCTGGTATTTCAAAACGTTCTGAGTACGTAAAAGCCAAAAAATGTCAAACTTTGCGATACAGTTGTCAGTTGCCAGATTGCAACACCAGGGTTGCCAAATCCCGACATATAAAAGGCACCCCTCGTATATGTTGAGATGGCAATAAAGTGAATTTATTAAATGGAATACCAAAGGATGCGATGTTCAAAGACAAGCCTCGTTTTCAAACTAAAAAAAACATACAAATTTTTAGCCCATTACGCGATTATTTGAAGCAGAAAATGTACACATTATTTATCAATCAAAGAAGATTCATTGTTGTTTTACATGACTCGCGATTCTGCTTAAATCGAAGAGTGTCCAAGCCCATGTTTTCAATTACACCACAAAATGTCGGTAGGGTAGTTCTGTAATTCCGTTAACCGAAATAGATGTGCACTAAATTTTAAATTAAAAAAAAACTGCTAGAAAACTCGCGACTTTCTGTCATAATAATGGCTTTTTGAGAAAACCGTGCGAACCTTGCTATTCCCAGATGTGGCTACTAATATAGTCTCCTACAGGAACCCTCGCTGTTCAAAAACAGATCAGACTACACAGTCCCCAACCTTAACTTCAACAAAGACTTTACGGTTCATTTTCCACCGAGAGCCGAAAGGAGCAAAGGGAAGGTGATTGGAAGATACGATTTTGAAATCTACACTGACGGTTCTAAGATGAACTGTGGTGTGGGAGCTGGCTTCCATTCGGAACCACTCAACCTATCTCAGTCAATTCGACTTCCTGACCATGCCAGCGTGTTCCAGGCAGAACTTTCAGCGATCAGAGAAGCATGCAAATCATTAACACTCTACAAGGAAGTTGGTGCAAGAGTAGCTATCTTTTCAGACAGTCAAGCAGCTATCAAGGCCTTAGACTCCAACTCCATTTCATCCCGACTAGTCTTACAGTGTAAAGAATTACTTAGTCATTGGCTTGAAATTACTCTGATATGGGTTCCCGGCCATAGGAACAAACGGGGTAATGAGATAGCGGATGAGCTACCAAGAAAAGATTCGACACGAGACATAAAAGAGGCGGTGACAGTCTCCACCCCACTGAACACATTAAATGCATCCATTGCTTCACACTATCATTATCATGCTTTAGCCGAAAGAAGATGGAAGCATTTACCTACATGTATTACCACAAAAAACACATGGCCGTCATATAAAACCCAAAGGACGAATCACCTGTGAGGATGTTCTCGACCAAACATCTCACGCATCACTGCAACCCTTACAGGTCATTGGAAAGTAGGGGAGCATGCAGCCAGACTCAACCTCCCCTTCAATCGCAGGGAAAGGCGTTTGGTGAAAAATAACGATTCTGAGCTCAATGAGTTGGTGCGTAACTACCGTTCGGTAGTGCTTAGGTTCGAATCTCCTAAATGAATCACCAAATGGTAGAAAAAGTTTTTTTAGTAGCCGTCGTTCCACGGCAAACAATAGCAAACTTTCAAGTGTATGTCTGCTACGAAAAACCTCCTAATAAAAAAACTATCTGCCGTTCAGAGATGACACGTAAGTACTGTAGGGCCTTCCATTTTTGGAAAAATGGAGGAACTCGGCCAAACACCCAGTAAAGGGTCGCCTAGGAAATTAGTCTGTAGTTAAAATACACGAAGCAGGTTTAATCGCTCTCCTAGAAAAGCTTCTGTTTATTTAAAATGCATCGAATTTTCAAAATGTACCCAGTGACCGAACTACCGCTTACCAAAGTTCCTGCGATATCAGCTCATTTTCGTTTTTCGTCATACAGATTATTTAGCACAAAATTGGGGTTCGAGTTCGTGGAGATTACGGTCAGTAAGCGCATAGAATGTTCACCATCTATTATAAAAGGAGCGGCTTCATTTGCTTGTAAGTCAAGAAGATAACAAACAATAGGGTGCAGTTCACGAAGAAAGCAAAAGTTGTGAGATTTATTATTAACTGTCGAATGAAACAAAATCACATGGTGCGACTAAATTATTAATTATTATTTAAGCAGCCTGGATTGCGACTGCCTTTCTTTCAGACAGTTCATAAGCCTGTAGAGAATTTCATACGTATCATAGGCGAATGAAATAACTGATTTTCAAAGTGCACAATTTTATGTTACGAGACTAGCAATGCATCTACTTTGTTTCGGATGCGATCCAAACGAACTGCAATCCACTTATCATTGCTCAAAAAATGTATTTGATTTAGCGAGACAGCTTTTGCCTTTTCACGAATCTAGCTGATTTCTGAATATCATCTCATTTGATGAGAAAAATTGTATATAATATGAAGTAATTCTTAAAAAAACAAACAATAATTCAAATATACACAAGAATTCAAGCCCTGCTACTTGCGATGGTTTAAAGTGTGGATGATTTATGGAAGCTTTAGGAGGTACTTTAAAGTTATAAAAAAAAAGTTAAGTTAAGTTTAAAGTTATAGATACGGAAAAATTCCCGATAAGCTAAAGTTGGCGCTTTCTCAAGCTATGGAACGGCTTCAGAAATAGTTTATAATTTCATTAAGAGCAGTCAGTGGGGGCCCACGATTATATTGACATTATACACCAAACCCTTCCGCTACTGCGGCCTACCCTTTAGCTTAAAAACAAATTTAATTACTTTTCGGGTATTCATATCAGCTAATCTCGGGATTGTTGATATTGAAAAATACAGGGATTTTGCGATGTTTTTAAAAGGTACCAACGCTGACTCCGGCGGTTGATGCAAAAAAATAACAAAACAATATGAAATAGGCATGTCGATCACAGTAAAAAAAAAATAAAAAGAGCGGCATGTCATCTCAAGCTACAATACATACATACATACACTAGTATCGGCCGATTATTTTATCGCTAACTGGAGGTAAACTTAAAACTGAAGAAAAAAAATCGCTTAAAGTTTACACCGTGCGACAAGAATCAGCTTTTTTGCTATCCGGAAAAATGTTCATCATATGCATTAAACTTTCAAAGGACTTCAAACATTCAAGGGACTAATAAAAAAAACATTGTATTTTAAATATTACTACATACTTACTCTTTGATATTGTGGAATACTATATGCTTAGTACACACTGTGTACGAGGGCGGGTCGATTTAAAAATCACTCATTGCTCTGTGAAAGTCGTATTCTAGGGATCAAAATAAGAAACTTTGCCGAAGGAACCATACCTCTAAAACGAACTCTGATGTCCCCCAATTTGGATCGAACGAAAAATCCCACTTTGACCCATTTAGAGTGCTCCAATCGAGTCCAAATGTATGACCGACCCCCACTAACTTTGGACGGCCGATCCACCCATGCCAGTGGCACACCCCCTGGAACTCCCCTGGGGGGTTCCCCATACAATCATTTCAAAATATCACCATTTTTGGCCTTTACATGAGAAAAGAAACTAAAAAGTTCGACCCAAATTGGGGGACATCAGAATTCGTTTTAGAGGTATGGTTCCTTCGGCAAAGTTTCTTATTTTGATCCCTAGAATATGATTTTCACAGAGCAATGGGCGATTTTTTTGCCTCCCCACAAATCGACCCGGCAACATACATACATACACTAGTATCGGACGATTTATTTTATCGCTAACTGGACCTCCTCCTATAGCTAGATGTAAACTTAAAACTGAAGAAAGAAAATCGCTTAAAGTTTACACCGTGCGACAAGAATAAGCTTTTTTTCTATCCGCAAAAAGGTCCATCTTATGCATCAAACTTTCAAGGGACTTCAAACATTCAAGGGATTAATTTTTTTTTTTTTTTTTTTTATGTCCCCTTTATTTTATACATCTGTCCATTGACATTAAGTACATTGTTTAACAATTTGGCCAGGATTTACAAGGGATTAATAAAAAAAAAAATATTTTAAATATTACTACATACTTACTCTGTGATATTGTGGCATGTTGAATGCTTAGTGCACAGCCATACTTTATAAAATCTATACCTAATTTCACGTGCATATGAAAATTTTGCTAGATAACTTTTACTGTCGCACGGTGTTACACAGGCGGCAGGCAAACATCAGTAGGTACAAAAAACTATAACCATCGCTCGTTGAGAGTGGGACGGTTTATAAAATGAAAAAAAGTTGCAATAAAAAAAACGTAATACCAATGGAATGGAAGAAATAAATACTGGAGAAAGGCTAATGACAAATGCATAAAAGAGAAAAGAAACAAAAGCGACGTCATTAAGACCGCCTGCCTGCCTGCCGCCTTGCAACTGTGATGGCAGTAAATGACAGTAACAAAGGAGTTGAGTTTGAGCCGGTGGCACATTGGTATGTTTTTATGTACTAGGTTTGTTTACTACTATTAATTGAAGTATGTAAGTATGTACCTTAGCGGCACTCCTTGGTGCAAAGTTCGTATTGCATTTCCATCCATTCAAATGTTTCTTTGCAACTTTGCTTGTTTGCGTGATGTCATAAAAATAAGTCTGTTTTTGTTGCCATTTTTTGCTTTGTTTGATCCCCCTGAAATTATGGTTGATCTGCCACAAACAATGCTATAAAAATCGATTGTGTTTTTAACCATTGTTTTTAATGTCTCATTAATTATGTATAGTTGCATATGACTAATATAAATATAATTTCTCATAAATCAATTTTTATACTCAAAACTGCAGAGTCGTTTAGTGCATTTAGCGATATGCCGTATAGTGACTCACGGAAGTATTCGGAAATCTAATTTTCTTATTATGTAGAAAGTTCAAAAAAAACAAGATTATTTTATCTCGGGTTTACATGCAAAAACTCAGTTATTAATACATATAAACTCGCAGATTTCTCTTGAAAAAAAAAAAATTTAACATCTCAAAAACAAAAAAAAAAATAGTAATAGAATTTTAAATCGTGATAGACTCTACATAGTTCACTGTTGGTAGAATTTCACTCTTTTAGTAAATTTCGATGGTTTCTTTAGTTTTCACTTAAAATACGAGAAGTTATTTAAAATATGGGCAGAAAGTCAAAGGAAACTCCTCTGGAAGAAAGAAAAATATTTAATTTACGAAATGAAGGAAAGCATTTCTATAAAAAGAAGCATTTTAACGATCCACAACGTTTTGCAGAAGGATTCATTAAACTTAGAACAGCGATCAAGAAGGCCTGAAAAGACCCAAACCATGCAGCTTAAAATACTAAGCTTTGGATATTATATAATATAACACCGAGTAGATCATGGGACAGCCTTTAAGAATAGGCAGCGATATCAGCTGTGAGAACTCGAAAGTTGGTTTTCTCAATGCAGAATAGATTCAGAGAAGTTATGAAAATGAAAGGATACGCTATTAGTTAAGGGGGTACGTACATAGGTTTCGTGGGTTCAAAAAATCGATTTTTTGATTTTTCCCATATTAATTTCTACAACATCTCAAGAATGTTATCCTAAATTTTTAACACGATCCGAATAGTAGTTTCGGAGATACAGCCTTTGGAAGGTGTACGCTCCAAGCCGTGTTTTCAAAGTCGGTTGTCAAATTTTCTCGAAAACTACTCAACCGATCTTCTTGATGAAATTTTACACAGGTGTTCGAGATACAATTTACTGGTGCTTGAATTTCAACTATTAAAAAAAAAACAATGTCAAGCAAATTTGACCGAAATTTTAATTTTTTTGGAAAAATGTCTGCCGAAATTCCAATTTTTACTTTTTCTTGCTTTCCTTCGTCCAAGCACGAGTTTATGGTCTTAACTAAAACACTTATTTTTGTTTTTTCATTTTTGATGAGCCTTTCAGGAGTTATGCTGATAAAGCGGACGCACCTTTTTTCGAGTGGTCACCGGAAATGACGTCACAATGAAGGAGTTTTAATTTTTTTTTTTTGAAAATTTCAGAAATTATTCCTTAAATATGTATCTATAAGGCAGAAAAAAGTTTGAATTAAATAAATAATTTTTTACATAGAAAAAAAAATATTGAAAATAGGTCTTTTTTTACGCGACGAAACCCATGTAACCCCTTAAAAGCACCATGAATTATATGTATGTCTGGAATTAATTTTCCGAATACTTTTGCGACATGAATTCACATACTTTTCAAGTTAATGCATTATTTACTCGTGCTTTTGCTTTTAGATTTATTTATATTTACTTTATTTTTTTTTACATTTAAATTAAAGCTTAGACCACAACTAATTGAAAATTAATTAGTTTTGAGCAATAAATAAAAAGTGAAAGGAATGTCAGATATTTTATAACCGAAAAAAAAATATTTCCAAGTACTTTTGTGAGACACTGTATATGAATATATGAGTACAGTGGCTAACATTATTGATCAAATGCGTCGCTGTAGCGGGACCGCTACTTGGCTCTTAGTGATTTTGACACACTGATTGAATGATAGATTACAAGAATTGGTCATCCGAAGAAAAATTGGGAAAGCAACTTTGGACGTCTGTTGCTACGTCATAAGAGACTTGACAGCACAATTGTGTGCGTTCATTTCACACGTGTTCCTACACTAATCTAATTAGTCGTTTTTCCGATGGCAAAAGAGTAACTTGAGCAATGGATGCGGTGATTTTTTCGTTTATAACCAACACAATCTCAGTTTTTGTCAACCTCTGTCGTAAACAAACCGCTGTCATAACCCGTGTTATGTCAAAAAATCAGCTGATTACTTCAAATTCGCCGTGAGCCGATTAACGGTTCCCCCCTTAGCATTCTGTGCATCATAAATTTGACAGAATCAGCTATTGACCCGTAATTGTACGAGTAGAACTTGGTTACATTCGGCTACGGCGACCGCCTTCTACAGGAAGTTGGTAGGGAAAAATATCGACGTATTCCTCTTGTTGTGAGAAAAAGTGTTTCTAGAAGTTCGAAAAGACAAGCTACTAAAAAAAATTGTATATTCAATTTAAGCAAATTTGTTGGATGTCGTACTTGTGAGCTACACTAAATCTCATCACTTACGAGTTTTTTTCTTTCCACTTCCCATATATGTGTTATGCGTATAGTTTGTGAGCGTTTTGTCAACCCTAAACTAAAAATAACGATGCTCATAGTGTACCCACATATTTGCTTTTCGCTTTCTTCTCTTGGCTCCTCCTCCCTTGCAAACCTAACTAATTTGTTATGCTCCGGTTAAATAACAATAACGTACGACTGCGAATTGCTGAAATGCCGTTACCCAGCCATATGCACATACATAAATACATATGTATTTATGTATTGTTTTTGATTTAAAGACATATTGAGTTGATTTGTAGTGCTTCGAAAAATTGTATGAACAGGAAGTCTGGCATTTTTACAATATTTTAAATGGATACATTCGTTCGTGTATGTACAGCGCGTTTGGTTATCGGCGTTTTTAATAAATCTAAAATTTTTGAATAAAAAGTTTTTAAGCGGTTTACTCCCGTGATTGAATTTACTATTACTTTAAATTAAATTTTTCACATTCTGGCGCTAGGTATGTAGGTAGGTAAGATGACAAGAGTACCCCAGGAACACTATAAGTAGCACTTACGTGCCATTTTGATACCATAATGTGGACCACTACCTGTGAAAGGATTTAGGGAGGAGAGAAAACCGTCTACAGCCATCCAGTGCTGTTGATGTAGCGGAGAAGAGAAAAGGGATTTAGGCTGGAGAATTTCATCAAGTCATCCCCAAAGAGCACGCTAAGGAATCTCAAGCGCCTAGCCGCCAGAGCCGGACATTTGCACAGAAAGTGTTCCACAGCTTCTGCAATAGGGGTTGTACGGAATTCCAAGCTTCTCCGCATGAGTGCCGATCACCCAGTGACCAGTGATCACCGCAATGAGTTTGGAAATTGAATGGCGGGGGATTCCCAGGACCTTAAGCGTTCTGTTTCTATCGCATTGAGGCCATAGTGCTTTTGAAATAGCACACGATGAGACAGACCTCCATCTGTCTTGCGCTTTTTTTAGAAAGAAATTGTGTAGTTTCCCTTTAACGACGGCAAAGGGGATACCGATGTCTGAGAAGGGGCAGCTGGAACCGGTTCTACCGCCTTCTTCCTGGCAAGCTCATCGGCAATTTCATTTCCCTCTATGTTCCTGTGCCCAGGAACTCAGATGAGGGAAATGTTTCCTGCACGTTCGAGACGTTTGAGTTCCTCCTTACAGGAGTTCAAGAGAAGAGAGCTGCAATATGGCGACGACAGTGCCTTGATTGCAGCTTGGCTATCGGAAAAAATATGAATGTCTCCCTCCCAACAGCGATCCCGAAGCATTTTGCATGCCTGCAGGATCGCGAAGACCTTTGCTTGAAAGACGCTTCTTGTCTCCGGCAGTTTAAAGGAGACCGAAATGCTGGCTGATTTAGAGTAGACCCCCGCTCCCACTCCACACTCCATTTTGGATCCGTCAGTGAAAACAGAGGCATCTATAATCAATCTTGCCTGCTCCGAAAGATAGCCCTAGCACAACCCTGAAAGCACAGCGTGCGGATGGAGAGGTCGGTGCGAATATCAGAGAAGGAAGGGGAGATCTGCTTCAAGATGCTACTATGTCCCACAGGAAGTTGCCTCCAAAGGCCAATCTCCTTCAGCCTAATAGCACTCTGAGCAGCAATGGATTTAACCTGCAGATCCACAGGAATTAAGTGGAGAATAATGTTGCTGCACACTGTGGGACATGTTATACAGGCACCAGTGATGCCCACACATGCAGTTCTCTGCACTCTCTCTAATTTAGTGGTGTTGTAGCCCTTCTGCAGAGCTACCCACCAAACTAGGCAACCGTATGTCAAAATTGGCAGAACCACTTAGTTGTACATCCAAAGTACGACACGCGGCTTGAGACCCCAGTTTTTGCCGAGCATAGATTTACAGGCGTAGAAGGCTATATTGGCCTTCTTAACTCGATTTTCTATGTGCAGCTTGGGGTCAAGTATTACACCAAGATACTTGACTTCCGATGAAAGAGTAAGACACTGGTTGTTAAGTCTAGGAGGCTTAAAAGGTGGAGGCTTGTATTTTCTGGTGAATAGCATCAACCCCGTTTTGTCAGAGCTGACTCTGAGACCGCTACTGGCGGCACATCTGCTGAGTGTAGCCAGTGCACCTTCCAAAATTTCAGTCATTACTGATGGGATACACTGTAGGGGTAGGGAATTTGGTGCGAAGTCTATACATATTTACTAGGGGTGGGATTATTTTCGAATAATATTCGAATAAACATTATTCGAATAAAACGAATAATACTATTCGAATAAAACGAATAATACTATTCGTTTCAAATAATTCGAATAGTTTACTATTCGAATACCTCACTATATATTCATTTACATCAGGGAGAAAATGCTATTAAAAATATAAAAATTACATTGGCCCTTCTCATGGTGCATGCACTTGTACATAAACCGATTAGTAGTCCGCTAATCTAAATAAATATTTACCAAAAATATTCGAATAGTGAAGTATTCGAATAGTGATGTATTCGAATAGTGAGGTATTCGAATAGCATTATTCGAATAAACGAATAAAAAATTCGAATAAATATTATTCGAATTACGAATACCTCTCGAATAAAAGATTTTATTATTCGAATAATTTTTATTCGAATAGTCCCACCCCTAATATTTACACTTGTTTGATTGTACTTCATGGTGAATGATGAAAATTTAAAGAAAATTTACGCTGAAGTGACTCTTCTTCTTGATTGGCGCGATTTCGGTCGATTAGTTTAGCAAAGCGCGCCAATCGTTTCTTTATCGTGCTAACCACCGGCGGTTGGAAACGCCAAGTGAAGTCAAGTCCTTCTCCACCTGATCTTTCTAACGTAGAAGAGGAATTCCTCTTCTTCTGCTACCATCAGCTGGTGCCGCATCGAGTACTTTCCATGCCGGAACTATTGTATCCATTCGGACGACATGACCTAGTCAACGCAGTAACTGGATCTTTATTCGCTGCACTATGGGTGCAGTGATTACTAAGCCTTTCATACAAATACCGATAATTGTTTGCTTTGCCTCTCCTTGAAATCCATTAATAAATGTTAATATATATTTGCGAAATTTTCCTAACATTGATCTTTGAATTTTCGCAGCCGTTTTGAGACACTGTTAATTGCAATCTCACACCCGTAAATTGATTGTGTGTTGACAAATTTGGAAAATAATTGCAAAACTCAAATCCAAATCAACACCCCGAGCGCATTTACAGTAGTTATTTCAGTTTTATTAACACAACCTTGACACGTATTCAACCAATTCATACATACTCGTACAAATAATTTGTACATATGTGGGTACATTTTAGTGCAGCAACTAATGGCCTGCGGTTAAGTGGCCCAAAATGGGCGAAATGCCAAATGTTACTGACCAACAAACAACGAAAATGGTAAGGCAAATAAAAAAAAAAACAAGTGATAAACGCGAAGACATGGCAATCAATTGAAAAAAAATTAAATTAAATAAAAAAAACACTGGTTTACACACGCCGGGCAAGTTGTGATGTGTTTGCCGAGTTGGTGAAGTGCGATGTCGTGACGCACAGTGAGTACGACGTGTTAAATACACACGCACAGACACACATATGTACATACCCAAAATAAAGGTGACACGCCGATTTACAGTAATTGCACTAAAAGCCACAACCAGTGATTTTCTGCGGTAATAAATTTGATTAAATTTTGTATTAAAATGTCTTTTTAAAATCAAGCGCTCGTTCAAACTCTCTTTTATTCTCTCTTTAGTGGTAATTTCATGGCAGTTATAAATAATTTTAGCGGCTGTTCATGCAAAAAACAAATTCAGGAAGCCAAACAGGTGAATAGAAACATAGTTAGGAGCGCCTTGGGTGTAAAATGTCAAATGAAGGCAATTAAGCCTGCTTAAGGTGATGATCTTTAAGTTAATAGACATTTTAGCTTTGCTTTGACAGTTGCAAAGCAACGCTTGCTGATAAAACTAAGTACATGACATTTTTTTTGTTGCTTTCTGGTATAAACTTGAGTTATGCCACCTTTCAAGAGAAAAACTTTCGCATCAATGGTCTTTCGGCGATTTTCACTTTTTCACCAAATCTTTAAAACAGACTATTTTTAATACTGTAATTAAGTTTAGTATAGGAGCATTTAAAATGTAAGGAAGTTGATTTAGAAAGTTGAGTACATTTTGAAGCAAATCATGGTGCTGATGGCAGTATAAATTTTGGTTTTTTAAGTTAGTGTGTCAGCCTGTGATTTAGTAGAAGAGAATTGTTGTCATCGTTGGACTTTATTCAGAATTTTTGCTTTTTTCATTTAAAAGTATTTTGTGTTGTTTAAAATTACTTCAACGTTGCGAAAAGAGCAGAGGTGGAACATTATGGATGTGATGAAAAGATGATTAAAATCAACAATTTTACTGCAGCAATTAAGCTTTAAGGAGGATAGTTCCATGTGTAGAAGTCCATGCAAGTGGGGAAAGTTACTGATCGCCATTCACTTGGGAATGGCCTGGGCGATTCTTCTGCATATGGTTCAACCAGCTCACAACGACCGGGATTAGCCCAAGTATCCTCTGTGTAGCTTCCGAACACCCGTTTGGGAGTGAGCTAACTTGAGAAGGCGAAACATTCCAGGATAGCTGGTTGTGCGTTGGGTTTGGGACCCGCCACTTAAAAAATCCCCCCCAATGAAAAGTTTGAAAAAGCCTCGGATGAGAGCTCCCTATACTGATGACGACCCCTGCAAACGAAATAAGGAATATGATTTGAGGGTATGCACCTGGAATGTCCGGTCCCTTAATGGGGAAGGTGCCTCTGCCCGGCTGGTTGATGTCCTCGCGAGAGTAAAGGCTGACATCACTGCCATCCAAGAGATGCGATGGACGGGACAAGGCAAGACAAGAGTAGGACCTTGTGACGTTTACTACAGCTGTCATGTAAAGGAGCGTAAATTCGGTGTTGGATTTGTTGTGGGAGAGAGACTTCGTCGCCAAGTACTGTCGTTCACCCCGGTGGACGAGCGTCTCGCAACAATCCGCATCAAATCCCGTTTTTTTAACATATCGCTAATTTGCGCCCACGCCCCGACGGAAAAGAAGGACAATGCGGCCAAAGATTCCTTCTATGAGCGTCTGGAACGTTCCTATGAGCGCTGCCCCCGCCACGACATATAAATCGTGCTTGGCGACTTCAACGCCAGGGTAGGCAAGGAGGGGATTTTTGGTCCCACAGTCGGAAAATTCAGCCTACACAACGAAACATCCAGTAACGGACAGAGGCTGATCGACTTCGTCGGGGCCCGAAACATGGTAGTCTGCACCACCAGATTCCAGCATAAGAAGATTCACCAAGCTACCTGGCTGTCTCCTGATCGAAAAACACGAAACCAGATCGATCATGTTGTGATAGATGGAAGACACGCTTCTAGTGTATTAGATGTATGTACGATCCGAGGACCCAACATCGACTCGGATCACTACCTTGTTGCAGCCAAAGTGCGCACACGCCTCTGTGCAGCAAAAAACGTGCATCTACCTACGGAAAGAATGTTCGACATCGAAAAGCTGCAATCATAACAGACAGCCAGAAGATTCGCCACTCGACTCTCACTCCTGCTCTCGGAGAGCACTGCCCAACACACCGGCATGCGCGAGCAATGGAGCAACATTTCTCGTTCCCTACGTACCGCCGCCGAAGAAGAAATCGGACTCCGGCGAGCCCGAAAAAACAATTGGTACGACGAGGAATGTCATGCTGCCGCCGAAAGAAAAGATGCCGCCTATAGAGCCACGCTGCGATCGGGCACAACGCGAGCCATGTGGGATCGCTACAGAGAGCTGAAAAAGGAAGAGAGACGTATTATCCGACAAAAGAAACGAGAAGCCGAAATACGTGAGTGCGAGGAGCTTGAGATGCTGGCCAATAGGAACAACGCCCGAAAATTTTACCAGAAAGTTCGGCGGCTTACGGAAGGTTTTAAGACCGGGGCGTTGTCCTGTAAGAACAAAGACGGCGGTCTCGTTACTGACGTACAGAACAATCTTAAATTATGGAGGGAACACTTCTAGAACCTATTAAACAGTGACAGCTGCGCATGTCACCGAGAAAGTGAAGATCCCGATACCCCAATCGTTGACTACCGTTGACTCGTTCCGCTACCCGACCATTACGAGGTGAGAATAGCGATAACGCGGCTAAAGAACAATAAAGCCGCGGGCGCCGACGGACTGCCGGCTGAGCTATTCGAACATGGCGGCGAGGAGCTGGTAAGGTGCATGCATCAGCTTCTATGCAAAAAATGGTCGGATGAAAGCATGCCTGCCGATTGGAATTTAAGTGTGCTCTGCCCAATCCATAAGAAGGGCGATCCTTCAAGGAGTTAACTGTATGCCGCGATGTTTGAATTCGGTATCTCCGCAAAACTAATACGGCTATGTAAGATGACGTTGCTCAACACCAGAGGGATCCGTGTGCTCCCTGAAAGGTGGAGTAAGGCTGTAGCTTCCAATGGCACATACTTCGCATAATATCATTAATTGTTTAAGTAACTCGTAACTTTGTCTAAGAAAGGACGAAACTTATTCCCATACCTAAATACTTCAAAATTTGGAAGCTAATGCGTCACGAAACTAAAACTCTAAATGCGTCCGGAAACTAAGCAGTATTCAACGTGTGCTATGCGGGTCATCAATGTTGAAACTTCAACTTTGCGTTTCCCACTCCATGGATTTCAGCGTTTTGTTCAGCCATAAAATTTCAACTGAATAAAGTGCTGAAAGCTGCAAAGCCATGAAAGTTTAGTGTGAAGTTCTAGGTTCATTCATGTCCAATGGTTGCTAAACGCGATACTGAATTAAATGCACATAGAAATCTAAATTCGCAAAATCGCAGCAAACTCTACAATGAGGATTCGAGTGGTTGCCAATTAGAATCTTAAGCAATTTGCCTTAGTTGTATTGTCAATGGGTTTTAAGATTAGCAATTATGTTCCTTCATTGTTATATTTCTAGAAAAACTTTCTGGTGGAGTTTTCTTTTAGAAAGGCGTAGAAGAGAGACAGGGTAGATCATCGACTGTTAAATCAACAGTGGAATAGGACTAAAGTATTCAAAGTATCTCTCTGGTACTTAACTTTCCCAGCAACTTCCAAGCGAAGATTACTTGGAATAAGAAAATCTATTGAGTACGCAGAAAAAACTGCGAAGTAGTACAAAAAGTATGCGTGTTTTCAGTACTCTTATCACTGGCATCGCCGTCGACACATTTCCAAAATAGCCAATGATGGAAAGTTATGTTGAAATCAGTGCAGGAATCAATAAACAACTCACACGTTCACGCCAGAGAAATATACAAGATAACGAGAGGGCGAACTGAGCAAAGCTGGAGTTGTTTATAGTGAATCCGAATCTGGCATACTGCGCTTTTTACAAGGATTGCACTTCCCCGTTAATTTGGATTGGATATCTTGCAGATTTTCTCTTCGCGTATATTACATGTTGTGTTTTGTCTTTATTGACCTCAATGCCTCGTTTTTCAAACCATTGTGTTGTAGCTGATAGCGTATCTTGCAGTGTTTTTGTTGCTGCTTCTTCATTGTGGTTAGCTCACATTAAAACTGTGTCGTCTGCAAATGTAGCTATCATTGATCCTCGAGTAGTTGGCGTTGGTATATTTGCTGTGTATACTAAGTATAGTATGGGGCCCAGTACGCTTCCTTGAGGTACTCCAGCAGACGCCGTCAAGATAACAGAGCACTCATCGTCATATTTTATGAAGAAGTGTCTATCAGTCATGTAGCTTTTAAAGATATTAAATATGTTAAGTGGTAAAATGGTTTTTAGCTTATATAGAAGTCCTTTGTGCCATACTCTGTCAAAAGCTTTCGCGATGTCCAAATACACGGCAATGCAATATTTCTTCTTATCGAAGTCGTATGTAATTTTGTTTACTATTTTTCCGTTGAAGAGGTCTCGTATGTAGTTTATTATAGTATCGGGTAGCTCCTTTAGTATTTTTCCATTTATTTGGTCATATCCCAGTGTCTTTTTGTCTTTAAGTTTCTTTATATAATATTTGATTTCTTCTTTTGTCGTGTTTTGTATTCTGTGGTCTGCATTCTCAATTGTGTTTGGCAGCTTAATGTCTTTATTATCCATGCTATTTGTAAATATTGTTTTAAAGTGGTCAGCTAATGTTTCAGCCTTTTCTTTGCTTGTTCTAGCCCATGTGTTGGAATTTGTTTTTATTGGAGGCTTGTGTATGGTTGTTTTAGTGAGTTTTTTAGTTGCTTTCCATAGGGAATAGTTGGTAGCTGTAGTTGTTTCAAGGCTGCTAAGGTACTTCTTCAGTTGATTGTCATTATGTTCTTGGAGAATTTTTTTGAGTTCATTTGATGATTTGTTTAGTTTAGTTTTATCGGCTGGGTGTTTGGAGCGTTGCCAGTCTTTCCTGAATTTGCGTTTTTGTTTGATTTTGTCTAAAATAAAAGCAGGGATTTTCTTTGTTATTAAGGTGTCTTATATTGGTGTCGATTGTGTTACTGCTTTTATTATGTTATCGTTTAAGTATACGATTGCATTGCCCAGTTCGGAGGAGGATTTCAAAGAGACTCGAGTTTCCATGTTTTCTTTTATGACATCACGAAATATATTCACCATATAGCGAGGTGATGATTTTTCTAACAGGTCTATCCTGGAGCGTTATTATTAATGGTGAATGGTCTGATGATAAGTCAAGGCATGATTTTATTGCAATGCTTTCATGAAATTAATGACTAAAAAAGACGAAGTACTTCCAAACGGAAAAAATGGATATTTGTATTGATGTTTTTTTAAATAAAAATTTGTTAAATGAGTGCAAAATAGAAACCACGTGGTATGCCTGACCGGCCTATTGGTTAGCTAAATCTGTACTGATGGGGAAACCGACAAATACGAGGCCATCCTGGCGCGCTACCAAACGCTGGAATGAATGTTGGTTATCCAACTCTACTGACAACTAATTTTATATTTTTTTATTGTTCATGTAAGTCAAACAAATTGTAGATATATTTTACGTTAATATGGTTGAGAAACAGTATCTACTCCTATAGTAAAGAAAAATAAGTATTAGGGCATCTTTTAACCAAAACAAATCGATTTTTCGCAATTTCTGCAGTAGTCTAATCTCTTAACCAAATGCGATTAAAAAACTGGAGTGTTGGCATAGGGAGATATAAAACTTAAATAATTACCATAAACTAACAATTACACCCGGATAAGCCGCAGGTGTCATACTCGTAGTATGTACAGAAATATTTATATTGACTGCCACCAACTTTGCAGAAGTCAACTTTCGCACTTGAGGAAAGCACACAAAATACATTTGGAATGTATACGCAACTAGGGCAACGGCGCTCATTACGTCACTACTTCTGTCGCTGTATATGTATGTGTGGGCATGTATGTGCTTACGGCACCCCTACTTAAAGTATTCATTTCCACGCAGCCAAAGCGAGATGCTTCAGCCCAATTTTCAACGCAGCTGAATGTATGAAGCAACTATTCATTTTTCATTTCTTTGCCTGCCTTTACGGCAAGTCAGTGGCCCAGTGTGCTTACGTATGATGCGTACACAAACATATCTGTGAGTATGTACGTATGTTTGTATCATGTATACATGCCTGTACTTTCAATTTTCATTTGCATCTTCATGTGGTGATGACTCCTTCTCTTCGCTGCCTGACTGACTGACTGGCTCACTTCGAGACTGGGCTGCGCAGCCCCGCATCCCCACTGCTCGTATGCTTCTTTCATTTGTTTTAGGAGTTTTTCTGTTGATTTTACTTTCAGTGAGTGCCGATTGCTTGCATTGTTGTTTTTGATATTATCTGCTTGCCGTGCTTCTGTGTTGTTTTTAGGCAAATACTGTATAAGCGTACCTTTCTTATTGCTTTCAGTTATTACGTTAGCAAATTTGTATTGCTTGCAATACACCGTCACCGCGAGCATTAGAGGCGGTGGAATAAAAACGCCAATTTTTCACATAAGAAAAATCGAGATTTTCCATGGATTTAGTTCAGCGGCTTGATTCAAATTAGTAAAGTTAAACTCATTGAGTTAATTAAATCTTTTTTTTTTTTATATAATCAATAAAATTTAATCAGGTTTGAAATAATTAAAATGGAGTTAATTTTAATTGAACAGAATTTATTTTAACGTACGTTCAATTTAGCCAAGGATGCTTGGCTTTACATCACCTATGGCGGATTGCTGGGAGTAATGGCAACAAACTTCCTTTTTTTCAAAGGAGATGGAGCCTGTCATACACTTGATGCTGCGATGGTTGCTATTTATATTCCTGATTTTATAGTGGAGAAATAAACATCGGTGGTTAAAAACGGATTTATTCCTTTTCAAATTATTCTCCTTGATGTTCAATACACTTTTGCATTCGTTTGAACCAATTTTCGAAGCACTTTGCCCAGTCGCGTTTCCAGGGTGTTTTTTTTTTACCGCAAGGTGATTATGCAAAATCTTATTGAGGGTCGTAATTTTTTTTTTTTTTTTTTTTTTTGGCGGTGAGGTTGGGTTAAAAATGCCTTCGCACCATATAGTAACCGTCGCAACTAAGTGTGTGGTGATTCCACTAAAAACATCTCTCCTCTTCTCTTGGATTTTCCCCTCCACCCCGGGACTGCTTCCGCATTGCTTCGAGGTAGAGGGCCAAGACGGCGTCCTAAGAAGGACACTTTCTTACTCACCCTGCGTCCAGGGTCGCCTGTTTTGAGAAACCTATGCTCAATGCTCTTCAGCATAACTTTCCATTTCGCGCTTCTTTTTTCGGATTTTTCGGATAATATCCTCCACAAAATTTTTGACGGCATTCCATTTTTCTTCGTCTATCATCATTTTCTCGATAATTTCTGCAGACCTGTTCTCTCTACGTTCCACCTCTCGCATTTAAAGAAGGAGTGCTCCGCATCATCATACTCAGTATCTTCATATATGCAGTTTGGTTGGCTCACTTTACCCATTCGCCACAAATACTTGCGAAAGGACCCATGTCCGGACAAAAACTGTGTCACCGTGCTTTCTTTCTACCCACTTTTTTAGGTCGCGTATTAGTCTCGCTGTCCATCTACCATACCGTTCAGAGTTCCATCTTGCCTGCCAAAGTGTGAGCGTTTGAACTCTAATATCGGAGAAGCGTGGTACTGGGATTCCTGTGTTTTTTGCCTCCCATCTCCGTTTGCGCGCTTGTGCTAGAATATCTATAGGGATGGTTCCGCTGATAACTAACACCGCTGCTTCAGATAATGTTCTGTATGACGAAGCCACTCTGAGAGCACAGGTGCGTTGCACAGATTGCATAATTTTCCGCCAGCATTGCACCCTTAGCGAATCTGCCCATATTTCGCATTCGTATAAGAGAATCGAGTTCGTCGTGTCCATTAAAAGTTTTCGCTTGTTCTGCGTTGGACCTCCAAGGTTTGCCATGAGCTTACTTAACATGCCGCTTACTTTAGCAGCTCTTGTGGCAGCATGGTTTGTATGCGCCCAGTAGGTTAGCCGTGTATCTGATTGCACTCCTAGGTACTTGACCACTCTTTTTGTCGATAAAGTGGCATCGAGTACTTGTATGTCTACTTCTAATGGGATACGTCTGTTCGTTAGAAGGATTAGCTCTGTTTTCTCTGTGGCCAACTTTAATCTATGGTCTTCTCGCCATGTCTGAACTCGGATCATCACCTGATTTAACTTCCTTTTGGCTTCGTCAGTGTTTCGGGCGATTATTACAGCTGCAATGTCATCTGCGTATCCTAATAAATGCACATCCTCAGGTATCTCTATTCGAAGGATTTCATCGTAGATTATATTCCAGAGTTCAGGTCCGAGTATTGATCCTTGGGTCGCTCCTCCTGTTATTTGTTTGGTCTTACACCCTTCTCGCGTTTCGTATAAGAGCACGCGATTGCTTAGATAACTGCGAATAATCTTCAATAGATTATTCGGTATCTTGTATTTTACCTTTAAGGTTTCAATTACGTCGTCCCAACTTAAACTGTTGAAAGCATTTCTAATATCCAGTGTGGCTAGTAATACTAAGCGTTTGGAGTATCGATTACCTGCCTAGGCATGTTCTACGCTAGCTATTACATCTTGGATGGCTCCTAAGGTAGATCTGGCACTTCTAAAACCATGCTGCCTGTCGGAGAGGCCGCCGCTGTTCTCTACGGCTTCGCTAAGCCTATGCTTTATCAGTTTCTCAAAGAGTTTTCCAGCGCTATCCAGCATACATATCCAGCAATATAAGCGGACGCTAATGTTGGGTCTCCCTTTCCCTTACTGCTTAGTACTAGTTTTTGTTTTTTTCCATATTTCTGGAAAAATTCCTTCTTTTAGGCATGCGTTGTACATGTTTAGCAGCAAAAAAGAGCGTTCGATTGCCAATAGTTTCAATATTTCTGCCACTATGCCATCAGGTCCTGGCGCTTTATTGCATTTCATTGCTTTTTCAGCATCCATAAGTGCTTCTTCTGTGAATGGGACAGGTTCCGTTGTTTCATACTCGAGTTCTTCCCTCTCAGCACAATGTGTTGGGAAGAGTGTGTTGACTATTTTGCTTACCATTTCGGTTTCCATATCAGCAGCAGGGGACTTGGCCTCTAGCTTTTTTATAACGATTTTGTTGCCCAACACCCATGGGTTATTGTTTAGATCGTTTCGTAGCTCTTCCCATTTGTCTTTTTTGCTTTGGCTTATAGTTTTCCTCAATTCTTTTCTGCTCTTTTTGTATTCTTCGGATTCCGTTATCGCCGGGCCCAATCTTCTGACTCTAGTATACTTTCTACGGTCGTCATACTAATGCTCAAGGATGTCTTAGTCATACGATACGTGACATAATGATGTCTCTCAATCAATTCACGCACTGCATTGATATTTTCTGCACAATAACTGATTTTTGATGACAATTTCGAAATTCGTCGATGAGCGAACAACGATCGTGAGAAAATTCATTCTACGAGTTTTCTATGTTGCTAAAGAAAGTGTTTGCTCGATGTATAATGATTTAAGTTCATTAATGCAGACACGTCTCGTTAATCTACGTCGAAAATTGTAAAAACTAATCGGTCGAAAATATTTTAATTTCATTTTCAGATGGTTTTAAAAGCCACTGTAAACCAAACTTATACATAAAAAAGTGAGTGAGTTTATAATAAAATATATCAAACTTTCGAAGTGCCCAAAGCCAAAAATATGAGTGTGCCTACTGCTGGCCTAGACGGATCTGATTTATTTTATGTGTTTTCGTGACCAGCCACCGAGATTTTATTTGGGTTGATGTTGTACTCTTTAGGGTCTATACAAAATTCTACTTTTAAATATCCAAAAATATAGACAAAAATCGCGTTTTATTTCTAAGCCAGAATATCTGAAAAATTTACGTGCTGTTGTCAGATTCGGATTTCCCACGTAAGGAACTTTCGGAAAATTGTAGTCAAAGTCTTAATTCCGAAAGTCTATAAAATAATGTGGGTCTATGTTACCTAAACTGCGCCTTTGGTTATAAAACATGCTTAAATACTCGCGAAATCAGCTAGGAGAAGACCTAAAATCCACACTGTGTCTTGTAGCCGTTTGTAGGTAAAGATTTTAAGCAAACATTTTGAATCGCACAAGTTTTCGGTGCAGAAAGAAGCTAAAAGGACTACGAGAATTGTATATTGATAGTATCAGTAGAGATGTGTAAGAGAGAAGCAGTTTTAGCAGTTAGTAGGAGCTATCACCAAGGAGTGTGCAAAGGGCAGATCTTCTCACTATTCCAGAAGCAGGCCGTTGCCAGATGGACTAACACGGATACCTGCTAAATAACTAAACAAACGTGGCCCAATTTCAACAAATCTAGAACTGACGAGTTGTTGTGACAGTCAAGCAGCTATTAAGGCCTTAGACTCCAACTACATTTCACCCAAACTGGTCCTACAGTGTAGAGAGGAGCTGAAACTGCTCAGCCATTGGCTTGAAATTACTCTGATATGGGTTCCCGGTCATAGGAACATACGGGGCAATGAGATAGCGGATGAGCTAGCAAGAAAAGGTTCGACACTAGACATAGGGGTGGCGGTCTCCACCCCACTAAGCACAATAAAAGCATCCATTGCTTCACACTATCATGCTTTAGCCGAAAGAAGATGGAAGCAAACACCTACATGTATTACAACAAAAAACACATGGCCGTCATATAAATCCAAAGGACGAATGACCTGCTAGGAAAAAAAAAACATCATCATCATCACACGAGATAGCGGTAGTAAAACGGTGCTGGTCACTAATAAGGAGCATTTCAATTCAGAAATGTTCAACCACCTCAACAACAACAACAACAACAACGAGTTGTTAAGAAAACCACGATCACACATATTCCAAATTACGTCAACAATAACCGGCCACTGGCCTTTGCGAGACCGTGCCAGAAAGATCGGATGGCCGTACAACGATAGATGCGGAAGCTGCAATCAAGAAAAATGTAAAGAAACAGTCTCTCACTACCTGTGTTAGGGCCAGTTCTGGGTGCTCTATGACATAGAATGGTGGGAGAATTCTCAATGGTTAACTTGAAAGAATTTACAGAAAAGAAAATAGACGGCATAGGTAGATCATAGTCAAATCAAGATTCAATCAATCTCAGTAGAAAGAACTTAGATCAGTTGAATAATTATCTCACTGACCCAATTCGGTTAGCATCTGCGACGTATGAGTCTGTCTACTGCAAAAGTGCGACGATTAGCACTCTCAATACATTTTATGCGAATGTGTGTGGCTTTGGTGGGATCTATATCGTTATTCTTTAAAAAAATGTATAGCTGGTTCTGAAACTGTTACGTGAATTTCGTTTATCAAGGAACTCTGCTGAGTCTTAAAGAGGGAGTCTTTTAGTAGCGAGTGTCATAACATCGCGACTTAAACGCTCTTCTGGGTCGCAGTGCCTAAAGTAGCAGCAGCGAAAACTTTATTAAAGTCTTGGGCATTTCTGTCTGCTTGTAACCAAAAATATTCATGTACAGCCATCGATAAAATCCCACGCACCCCTAATGATTAAAAATTTTGTCATATGATATTTTTTTAATTTAACTTAAATTACTTTTCAATAAAAAAAATATTTTTATTCTTTAAAAAACCTAGTTGAAGTAAATTTTCAAACTTTGTACGAAGCTCAGAAAAATTTTCTAAAATTTTCATCATAATTTTAATCAGAATTTTTAGAAAACTTTTCAGTATGCAACTTTATAGCTCATTCAATATTACTTTAATAAAGTGAACGCTTTTTTCATCCGTGGCCTTGTAATCGTTTTGAATTCGCGGGATTTTTACGTTGCGGGTCCCAAACCCAGCGCACAACCAGCTATCCTGGGTTGCTTTGCCTTTTCACATTAGCTCGCTCTCGAACCGGTGTTCGGAAGCTCCAGCGGCTTCGTTGACTGGGTAATGTCATCCGAATGGACGCTCCGGCTCTGAAAGTATTCGATGCTGTGCCAGCAGGTGGTAGTGGAGGAAGAGGAAGACCTCCTTTGCGTTGGAAAGATGTGGTGGTGAAGGACTTGGCTTCACTTGGTGTGTACAACTGGCGCCGGTTAGCACGAGAAAGAAACGATTGGCGCGCTTTGTTAAACTCGACTAAAATCGGATAAGCGGTTATCGCAGCAATCACGAAGAAGAAGAAAGGGCGGTAAAACTTGTGTTGATTAAAAAAATATTTATTGATGGTGTTATGCATATTCTTCTGTATATGGATACTCAAACTTTTCTTATATGGATACTCAAACTTTTTTTTTAATAATGATTAAAAAGCTGGAAATTTTCATAATTTTTTTTTATTTCTACAAAGTTTGGAATCTTCATTCATATGGACTTCGTTAATGAATTAATTATATTTTCATTGAAAATTAGTTGAAATTAAATTTTAAAAAATAATTGTAAAAATTTATAATTTATTTACCCCGAGCAAATGCGTACAACTTACAACAACTTTTCACGCCAATCAAATTAATCATTTCGAAACATACAAAAAAGGCTTCACCAAGCTGAACACTTTATGCTAACAACGTCAAACAGTCTGCCGTCGGAGCGCCCAACTAACCAATGCGCCTGCGTACTTGGGTATTTTCACGTACGCATAAAAAACTATACCCGCAAGAAAATTTATTGTAAACGAAGTTGCGAAAATCCTCACGCTTGAATCAAATTAATGAATGCGCATACAAATAATGAATAATTTTCGATACCAATGAAATGGGTCACACGCAATGGGGTTTATGTGTTTGTTGAGAAGATCAACTTTCCAAGCTAGGATTTGCCAGCCCAGTAAATATGCATTTCTCGCATTTCCCGCAGATTACATAATTTATTTTTCTTAAATTGTAAAGGTGAAATAATTATTAAGGGTTTGTGTATCGCGTTACGACGACGCTACCTGAATTTCTGTCTGTTTTTTTTTATCACAAATCTCAGTACAATACAGCGTTCCATATATTTTTGGTGGTATTATAATCTGAAAATCATTGCAAATTGCATATGAGCCTCTGCAGTCCAGCACAAATTGGCACCATGACTGTGCCGATTATGCAGACCTGCGCATTTCCTTGAAAAATATCAAAAGTACTTTAATGAAGTAAATTTCGCGGCTGATGGAAACGGCTATTACTCGTCCATTGTTTGGTCCATTGCTCGACCTACCTCATACCACTACCACAGATAAAAAGCAACTCTATGTGCCTAACATAAAGACACGCTGCAGTGCACTGCGAGCTTAAAGCTGGCCAAAAGCAGCAACTGTTGACGTAATCAAAGGTCGTTGCAGTTTCGTTGAGGTTTCCATCCGCAGAAAAGTGAAAATTTAAACAATTTTTCTAAGGAAAACTGTGAGCGAGTGCAGCCGGGCCCGATTGGCAATTTAGTGTAGCCGCAGTGGTATTACAAAATGATTACAAGTGCTAATTTTGCTAATTACACTACAACGCAACGAGAAAATGTGCTTGCCGGTTGTTTGGACTTGTGTGTCAGACTTGTTGCTTTGTTACATTCGAGCAAGCTGAGTTGTGTTTTATTTATTTTTACTCTTTGCTTTTCATACGCTTACGACTCAATATAAAATACAATCGAGAAGCAGTTATATATAACCAACGCTTACCTTATGAGTAGAGTACGAAATACCGCTGCCAAGTAACTATCACGAAATATTTTGTAAAATCCAGCGTTGTGCATTAAAATTGCATTGGTTAACTGCTAATCAGAAATAGACACACAAGTGCAGGTGTGAAGCATAACGCAATGTGTTTGATGCTGACCGAGAGTTGAGAGAATACAGAGCGTTCATTGAATTTGATGATATCAAAAGCCGAATGGCCAAAGCTGTTGCGGTAATTGGTGCTCTGCAAGCAATTTGGAACGCATCACACATTTCACGGCGCACAAAACTGCGAATTTTTAACTCCAATGTAAAGTCGACTCCAAGTTTATGGTTGCGAAACGTGGAATGCGACGTCAGCTAACACAAGTTCATTAAAAGTTTTTGTAAACATAAGCCTTCGAAAAATTCTTCAAATATTCTTGCCGAATATTGTCTCGAATGCTAGCTTGTGGGCTAGAATCAGCAGAAGCCAATACTATTAGAGATCCGAAAGAGAAAATGGGGCTGGGATGGCCATGTTCTACTCAGAGGAAATGGTGATTTAACAAGGGACGTCATGCATTGGAACGCCCAAGGAAGCCGCAGACGTGGAAGACCAGTGAATACCTGGAGACGACTGCTGAAGTCAGAAACCCGCACCATGCAGCTTATGTAGCTAGCATGAAGTGAAGAGATTGGCGCATAACAGTCCCGAATGGAAGAAATTCGTTGTGACCCTATGCTCCACACTGGAACTATAGGAATTTATGGTGATGATTATATATGTTTATATTTTTTCAATTCGCCACTTCTCTCCTCGCTTTTTCTCTAGACTCTGCTAACTTGACGAAAAATTAGCATGTAAAAGCAACAACAAAATTATCGAGCAAGATTCGCTGCTAGCGGGTAGATTAGATTACATTAGCTTTGTGGGGGGTTGGACAAGTCCAAGCACTCAGTCAGTAGACCATTGTACTACACCCGGATAGAAATCAGAGAAAGAATAGAGATAGGAAAGATTTTCTATCTTGGATGGTAAAAACGGATAGATTAGTTTGAGGTCACTCTTCCACAAATCTCTTGGATTCATTGATGAATTTTAAGAGATCCGGAAGAGGAAGAGTATGAACTTTGTCCATACTCAGTGTACCGCAACCCAATATCCTAAGTCTGATTCTGGCAAATGCAGGACATCTACAGAGAAAATGCTCTGCAGTGTCGTCATTCTCAAGACAGCATAGGCATATCGGACTGTCCACGACCCTCATGGTGGCCATATGCTGACCACAGACGTTGTGCCCTGTGATTACATCCACCAGTACTCTCAGGTCCTTCCTGCTGAGTTTTAGGAGGAAGGTCGCTGTTTTCCTGTTTGGTTCTTTCACAAAGCACTTGGCTACTCTGCACGAGTTCAACCCAGACAAACGACCTCTGTGAGTAGACCTCATGAAGTCGTCAATCGATAGTTGAATCGATGCGGAATTGACACCTAGAAAGGCTTCAGGGCCTAGGGTTAGCAAGGGCTTACCGTGGCCATCTGCCCTGTGACATAGGAGTACTTAGTGCCTTCGTCTAAGTACCATCCAGATCCGCTTCCATCGCTGGTTTTGGATCCGTCGGTGTAGAAAGTGTGATGTGCATGATCAGATTGATCGATAGAGCTTTGACCAACAACATTCCTGGAGCCAGGGAAATGTGTTGAAAAGAGAACATCGTACACTTCTGATTTTGATTCCGTATAAGTACCATCTGGTTTGAGCAGTGAGTCTAGCCTAGCCGTCCGGTCTCTTTGGAGGGCTTTACATAACCTCGCTGAACTCTTCCGCTAGCGGGTATAACTCACTATTTTCAATGCTGCCAACTCTTTTTCTAGAGAATTTCATTATACTGCATTTATACAGGGCGACTTTTAGTG
Organism: Anastrepha fraterculus; assembly: GCA_037575425.1. NCBI lineage: Eukaryota > Metazoa > Arthropoda > Insecta > Diptera > Tephritidae > Anastrepha > Anastrepha fraterculus. Next base: position 130,212 of record JAYXIM010011834.1, on the reverse strand, counting down.
CACAGACTTTGCGAATTCTCTTTTGGTGTTGTCCGTCGTGTTCATATGCCTTGAAATTTTTGGTATACAGGTTATAACAGCATTGAGAAGAACGAGAACACCAAAGGGTGTTGACAGAGTACGATCATGACAAGTAACGAGCAACAAATGTTTACCTGTGTGAACGCGGCCTTACTAATTATTGTTTGTGACAAGTCCGAACAGAAAACTGTCAAACTTTCTACTAAAACTTAGAAGGAAAGACATTCGGTTTATGGTCGGCATAATTACACGACACAACCCATGGGGTCAGCACATGACTACCATTGGAATCATCGAGGACGCGGTATGCCTGTCATGCTTGAAGGAGGCGGATAGCACTGAGCACTTTCTCTGTGAGTGTCCTGCCTTTGCTAGAGCACGGCTACGAGAATTGGGTTCCGATGTCATGAGAATGAGTAATATTCGTTCTCTAAAACTGGAGGATATTTACTGATTTGCCAAAGAATCTGGAAAATTCTCACAGGACTAACTACCTCTATCTCTGTCTCTGTTCTTTCCTATCCCTTTCTCTGATACTTTTCTGCTTGACTATCTACCCCCTTTCCACAGCTTTAAATATAATGGGCTCTTCAGCCTGAGTGTTTTAGGAGCCACCAAATCTCCTGGTTCTCCTTGGCTCGACCTTTTCAAATTTCAAATTTCAATTTCAACGCTTGGCGAATCGAAGGCGCCTTATTTCACATAACTTAGACTAACCTAGTATACCAGCATCTGGTTAGCTTAAAATGCCACTTAACTTAGAAAACATAGAGAAGTGTAGGTTTCCGCTTTCTAAGATATGTATTTTAAGCAAATTGAGGGGCGAGAGAGAGAGAGAGAATCATATAACTTTTCTACCCATTTTGCATATTTCGTATAAATTTTAAAGATAAGGAAACCCGTGAAGGAGAAAATAGAGGCAAAGCAAACAAGTAAGCAAAACAAAACATCGCAAACATGGACGATGGTAAATATTTAAGTCTCTATGAAAACTAAGTAAAATCCTAATATTTACACTAACAGATCTTTTGCACTAATTTTTTCACTTCACTCTGCACCATTTAGTGTTCTCTACTTCTTGATGCTGAGCAAGTATTTTTTTCTATTCAAAAGATTAGTTCAGAAAAATTTGTTTACATAAAGAAAAACCCGCAGTATCTTTAAGAGCCTCGGTGACTCGGTGATATTATCTATAACATTGATTGTTATAAACAAAAAAATTCTTCTGTTATCCAGTATTTTAAGTTGATTGCAAATGTTACAGTCTAATACCCGAAATATTACTCTAGCCCTGACAGTGGCTCTGTATTAAAATGGGCAGCTGGTAATATATCCATAAATCTGGTTTAATAACAAAATCTATTGTAAGACATGTAAACGTTTCCGTAAACTTAAATGTTCGCTCATATCAAAATTTGTCCCTAATTGGTTACTTATTCCCGAAATGACCAATAAAAATGCCGTCAAATGTGCCGAATTTCATATGGAATGTGACGAAACGAGTTGTACATTTGGATCAAACAAGCAACTCATGCTATGAGTATACATACATACATACATGCATACATACACATACACACACACACATACATATGTACGAATTTTTAGATGCAATATGGGACCAGAAGCATACGATTTTTATACGTGCAATCAACGAATCACTGCCTGGGTAGTGGAGTGATTGTTGTGTGTCGTCATCGATCGCTTGTAAAAAATGAGGCAAGATACACCATAACAACAACTATAGTACATATCGCGCAGAAAGCACAAATGCCGTCGCTAAATTCCACATTGCAAATATTTTGCAGACTTTGAACGCAAACTCCATAGCTGGTGCCGTTGAGTTGTTCATTTTGCGCTTTCGTTTTGTTTTGCTAGGCGTGCGAAATCCAAAGCAAAGAAGTAGAGAAAAATGAAAGAAATGTTTTGAAAACTGATTATTCAAAAACAAAAACCACAAACAGTGCAACGCTTCAAACAAGCAGCAGCAGCAGCAGTTTCGGCGGGATTTTGTACGACAAGCCGCCATCGAACTTGCGGCACGGCTTTGTTGATGTTTTCTACTACGTTTGAGTGCAGGTTCGATTGTGCGCATTGCGCATGCGCCACCAGCTGATTGGTGTTTTTGCTGTGCTACAGCTGGTGGGCAAGTTGGAGCGTTAAAGCTGTGCGCTGACGACAGTTCGAAACGAACAGGCGCACGTGGATGGTCTCAACGCGCACAAGACAGCGGTAGCGTAAAGAGATTTAACGGTGTTCGGGAGTAATTTTTTTTTTTTGCATTCTTTGTAAGTGCTGCGAATTGGTTGATAGGATGTGTATGTTTAAAATAAAATAAATTTTTGTGATAAAAAAAATGTTATGAATTCTTATGTGCGCTAAAATGATTATTGCGAAATAATTATTATTTTTGATGAAATATGCAATTAAACTATGAAATAATTGCAATAATTACATACAACTTTTTTACAAAATTCAATAAAAATAGTTGGACCTCAATTTTTCATTTTCAAGCGTCGCTAAATAGTACAAGAAAATTTCAAAGCCAAGAGAGATCTCGTCTTGATTCGTGAATTAAATTATAAATATTCAAAATTTTAAGCAATTTTAATAAGATAAGAAATTTTTATAAATTTGGTTGTTTACAATAAGAGGAAATTTCGTTAAAAATAGCGAATAAATGAATCAAATTTGACTTAGTGCGTGATATAGTTTATTAAAAATTAACAATAAAAGTGTTTGAGGATTTTAAATATATTTTTAAAGAATTGGTTTTAGTGCGCTAATTAAATTATAAATATTAAAAAAAATATTAAACGTTAATTTATTATTATATGAAAAAATATTAAAAATATTAAAAAATGCATTAAAAATATACTTATTAAAATTACTTGCAATTCCTTTTCAAATGCGTCTGTAATTAATTAAAAACTTTTAGAATTTAAATATAAAAACAAAATTAAAATAAAAACTACAACTATAAAAAAAAACTAAAATTTAAATAAATATAATATTTTTTTTTATTTCACAAAATTATAATATTTTTATAATAACTCCTGTGTTTCAAGTCACTTTCAACAAAATTAAAAATAAAAATCAAACAGAACAATAAAAATACTTATAAAATATAAAGAAAATTGTTGAAATAATTTTTGTAATTTTTCAAAATATTTTCGGAATAAAAAATCTTGAATTTTTTATTGTTTAAAATTGTTAAAAAATATAATTGTAATGAGAATTTTTTTAATGCAAAGCTTGTACTCGTTTGTTTCAATTGAATAAAAATACTAAAATAACTGATTGAAGAACATTTTTTGATGTTTTAGATGTTATTTAGATTCACAATTTTAAGGCAAAAAATTTAATTAATTTTCCTTTTTTTACATTTGCTATATCATTGCTATGAGTGATTTTTTTTAATTAGAAATTATAGATTTTTGTTGCAATTAAATAAGTAAAATATTAAAAGGGTAATAAAATAGCGCGCTGAGCCTAATTTTTGCGATTTTTCAAATTTAAAAGATTATTAGAAGATGCAAAAGAAAAGTTTAATTAGTTTATTAAATTAAAATAAAATTAATTAAATTGAAAATTAAGTCAAAATAAAATGAATTACACTGAAAATTAAGTAAAATAAAATTAATTAAATTAAAAATTAAGTAAAAATAAAATTAATTACATTGAAAATTAAGTAAAAATAAAATTTATTAAATTGAAAATTAAGTAAAAATAAAATTAATTAAATTAAAAATTAGGTAAAAATAAAATTAATTACACTTAAAATTAAGTAAAAATAAAATTAATTACATTGAAAATTAAGTAAAATAAAATTAATTAAATTAAAAATTAAGTAAAAATAAAATTAATTACATTAAAAATTAAGTAAAATAAAATTAATTAAATTAAAAATTAAGTAAAAATAAAATTAATTACATTGAGAATTAATTAAATTGAAAATTAAGTAAAAATAAAATTAACTACACTGAAAATCAAGTAAAAATAAAATTAATTAAATTAAAAATTAAGTAAAAATAAAATTAATTAAATTAAAAATTAAGTAAAAATAAAATTAATTACACTGAAAATTAAGTAAAAATAAAATTAATTAAATTAAAAATTAAGTAAAAATAAAATTAATTACATTGAAAATTAATTAAATTGAAAATTAAGTAAAAATAAAATTAATTAAATTGAAAATTAAGTTAAAATAAAATTAATTAAATCCGAAATATAGTAAAAATAAAGTTAAAAATTAAATTTGACCTAAATTAATTTAATTAATTTGAATTAAAATTATTTAATTTTTAATTTTTTCCAAGAGTAAATTGTACTTTAAAGTAAAAATAAAATAAATTATGTTGAAAATATAGTAAAAATAAAATTAAAAATTAAATTTGACCTAAATTTAATTAATTTTTCATTTTTTCCAAGAGTAAATTGTACTTTTTTTTTTTTTTTTTTTTATATCTGCCGTTCGGAGTCGGCTTGAAACTGTAGGTCCCTCCATTTGTGGAACAACATCAACACGCACACCACAAATAGGAGGAGGAGCTCGGCCAAACACCTAACAGAAGTGTACGCGCCAATTATTATTATTTTTTTTTTTTTAAATTGTACTTTTTTAATTTAATTATTATGAGAAAATTGTTGCTTAATTCAAACAAAATTCCTCTTTGAAGTTCATTTATTTCTTTTAATTTTTTAAGTAATACTTTATTTATTTATATAACCATCATGTATTAAAAAAATTGAAGAAAAAAGCGAGTTTGTTTTATTTGTCAATTGAAATATTAAAAAAACGACTGAAAATAAGATTTAGCGACTATGCAAGAGTTAATTCAATTAAAACAGTTCAAAATTAAAAAAAATATCAATAACTATCATACAAATAAAAATATAAATATTAATACAAATACCAAAATTAATATAAAATAAAATAATTAATAATAAAATAAAATACAAAAATAATATACATAAATATAAACCACAAAAAATGTTAGAAAAAAAAAACAAAAAAAAAATTAAAACATTAAACAAAAATTTATAATATATAAAAATCAAATAAAATAATATAAAAATATTTTTTTTTTAAATTAATAATGTTAGAAAAAACAAAAAAAAAATTATAACATTAAACAAAAATTTATAATATACAAAAATCAAATAAAATAATATAAAAATAAAATTTTTTTTAAATTAAATAATGTTAGAAAAAAAACAAAAAAAAAATTATAACATTAAACAAAAATTTATAATATACAAAAATCAAATAAAATAATATAAAAATAAATTTTTTTTAAATTAAATAATGTTAGAAAAAACAAAAAAAAATTATAACATTAAAAAAAAATTTATAATATACAAAAATCAAATAAAATAATATAAAAATAAAAATTTTTTAAATTAAATAATTTTAGAAAAAAAACAAAACAAAAATTATAACATTAAACAAAATTTTATAATATATAAAAATCAAACCAAATAATTTAAAAATAATTTTTTTTTTAATTAAACAACGTAAAAAGAACCAAAAATTACGTTTTTGTGAAGTAAATTGAAAATATTTTTAAATTATACTAAAAAAATATATTGTTACAAATACTTAGCGCGCTTTTCAATTTTAAAATTGTGACAATGACGAGTTCACTAAATAAAAAAAAATATCTATAAATTTTTTTTCGATTTAAAAATTTTTTCGAGTGCCGTGCGTCATTTTGAATCAAACAATATTCTTCCTCATTACAGCTTAAGTATGTATTTTAAAAGAGAAATTGCAAAATATTCATAAATAAATGCAGTGAAAATATAAAAAAAACACAAAGTTTACAAAACAAAACCTACAAATATTCAAGTGTGACCTACATCCGCCATTGCGTCTTTAAAGCAGCTAAACCGTGTTCTCATTCAGCAACGTTCCGGCTGGCAAGTCCATCTTCGGTGTTGAACTCGTTTGTGCATCAGCAGCAAGTACAACAAAAACAAAAAAAAACTAACCCCGCTCAGGACGAGTTTTGTGTGCCACTTGCTTGTGTTCATAGCCAAGCAGCCACTTGTATGTGTGAACACTGTCCAGATAATATCGAAAATAAGCAACAAATGTGTTAAACCAAAAAGCAACAAAGAAAATAGCAGCAGCAACAACAGCAAAAACGTCTATACCAAACAGTAAGTCTCCAGCAAAGCCAGTTGAAACCTACCTCAAACTTGCACTAACGCATGCCGCTGGGCAGTACTCACACACAGTAAATACAATATTAATACATATAAAATTATATTTATGATTGCTAAAAACCTTGTAAAATCTCATGAATTTGCAATTTTGTAATATTTCCCATAGGCACGCGAAAATTTCTCAATCGGCAATTGTTGCAGGTTATTCTCTTTTTCTAAATAAGTTTTTTAAACATTCCTTTCGCTTTACTGTATCAGCAATGACAATATTTAGTCTCAGTCTCAGCATTTGCGTAGCTCGGCTCAGAAGCTACTGAAGGAAATCAAATATTTGTATATACTCTGTAAAATTTTTCTTGTGATTGTGCAAATTTTTCATTGCATTTTCAATTTTCATTCATTTTCATTTACATGCATTATTTTCCATTCCTTGCTTTGGCCCACTGAGTTGTTGAACGCATAGTAAATCTTGCGCATAAAAACATGCAGTAATCAAATGGGTAGGCGCATATACACTCGTACATATGCATGCTATGTAAATGTGTAAATATACACTTAGCTACAAATACCTACAATTTCTTTGTAAGTTGGGAATCGTGCAGTTCAGAGACGGGCATGCATTGGCTATGTGTTTAGGTTGTCTGCTTTTACATAAACTTACTACGTCTATGCATTTGCAAACATACATACATGCACATGTATTCACATACGTTTACTTAAATTTGCATATGCATACCTATTTTCCACAACCATCTCAAGCCGCAGTTACAGTCATGAAATACGCCGGTTAAAGGGGGAAACTTTTTGAACTCCACAGTGGTACTCTATTCCATTCCAAACAAAAGACTTAAGAAACATACCGACAAGCTTGCAGAAATTTATCTCATTACTCTAGCGTTTATTATGCCCATATTTGCCTGCAATATCGACTATTTTTGCGCCAATTTGCATCGATACTGAGCCATATAAGAATTGCACACGATTCATTGACGCCAGCGGCAATGGGTAAAAATACTTAATCACGCTGCGTGTGCAAAGTGAAAATGAAAGGAAATTGTTTAGTTAATTGCCGCGGAGCCAAGCAGTCGTAACTAACATAATGGAAAAAAATTTAGTACAATATGGCAAAGCATTTCACAAAGAAAAAAAGAATCTATATATATAAAAAGAAGTTACATTTCCTTGGTAATCTTATAACTCAAGAACGGGCTCACCTATCCACACCAAATTTTTAGGCTTTGTTTGGACTATTCAGTAGATGGTTTGTGTTTTGAAATTTTAAGAATCGGATACCAGGGTCTCGAGAAATAGGCCAAAACGTGAACCCGAGTAACCCTAGGATGTGTTTGTACAATATGGGTAGCAAATGGAAGCTGTTGATGATTTCTACAGTATAGAGTATTTTTCATACCGTTCCGTGACTAGGGTCTCGAGATATAATCCAAAACGTGGACCCGGGTAAACCAAATTTTTAGGCTTTGTTTGGACTATTCAGTAGATTGTTTGTGTTTTGAAATTTTAAGAATCGGATACCAGGGTCTCGAGAAATAGGCCAAAACGTGAACCCGAGTAACCCTAGGATGTGTTTGTACAATATGGGTAGCAAATGGAAGCTGTTGATGATTTCTATAGTATAGAGTATTTTTCATACCGTTCCGTGACTAGGGTCTCGAGATATAATCCAAAACGTGGACCCGGGTAACCCTAGGATGTGTTTGTACAATATGGGTAGCAAATGGAAGCTGCTGATGATTCTATAGTATAGAGTATTTTTGATGCTGCTCCGTGACTAGGGTCTCGAGATATCGGCCAAAATGTGGACCCCGATAACTTAAGGATGTGTTCGTACAATATGGGTAGCAAATGGGAGCTGTTGATGATTCTATAGTATAGAGTATTTTTAATGCCCCTCCGTAACTAGGGTCGTGAGATATAGACCAAAACGTGGGCCTGGATAACCCTAGGATGTGTTTGAACCACATGAGTATCCATTTCGGCAAAAATGTAAAGCACTAATGGATTTAATTGTGAAATTATATGTATTTGGGGAGGTGCGTTGCCATATGTACTCCATCGAATGGCAGAAAAGGGGATTGCCGCACGCACATATACTAATTTGGCTGGCACATAAAATAACTCCGGATCAAATCGATAGCCTTATATCAGCTGAAATTCCTAACCACACTGCTGATCCTGAGTTATTTCAAGTTGTCGTTAAAAACATGATACATGGCCAACTTAATTCAAATCGGTGCAGCCGTTCCTGAGTTATGACATTTTATGTGATCACAAAGTGAAGAAGATCGTGTTCGACGAAATTAAGTGGAAACACAACGACGCAGACGGAGAAATCAGTCGGTTAATAGTGAAGCACCAGGAAACCGTCGTGGGCGTACGTCCGTTTATGATATACGTCAAATGGACCGCGCGTCTTTCAATTACGATGCCACCATTGATTACAGCATGCATGCCTACATTGGCCAAATGAATATAGAATGTATACATTGCAAAGCAATTAAATTCAGAAACTAAACGCCTGGTATGTGCTGTGCTGGTGGGAAAGTCAAATTGCCGGTGCTAGAACTTCCGCCAAAACCTATGCATTCATTGGTTTTTGGCAATTCACCAACGTCGAAGCATTTCCTCTTAAACATTAAAAAATACAATTCATGCTTTCAAATGACATCTTTTGGAGCTACAAATATTATAAGAGATGGATTTATGCCGACGTTTAAGGTTATTACTTCGTTTGGAATAAACAATATCATATTTAATTTATGTGCCGTCCCTGTGTTCGATGTTTTTAAAAATTCAGATCCGTTATCTACATATATTTCTCGAACTTTACAGATTCAAGGTCAAATATACCATAGAGCTGGGTCTTGCTACCATTCCCAGATGGTGACCATCAATTTTTGCAAATATATTTTATTGGTGATGAGAATCGTGAATTAGATCAGCACTGTGCAATTTCGACGAATACGAGAAGATCAATCGTGAATGAATTGCAAACAATGTTCCATCAACACAATGAATTGGTGAAATTGTTCAAAGTGGCACTAGATTTGATGCCCACCGATTACCACAAAATAATAATAAAAGACGATAAAACACCAATTGGGGAGCACGCCAGACGATTCAATATAGAAAAACATTTTATGTATGGTGGTGCGAAGCCCACTGGGGAATGCTAGTAATAATATAAAATAAATCCCATCAATTGAAATAAAATAATATTATAATTCAGAGCAGAGCTCAGTGCATTGAGTGAGCCCAGTACGGATTTCAAAGAAATTTCCCACCGTCTAATGGGAGTGCAAGTTAATTAAATGGACTTCTTATCGTATGACTCAAGCGTATTCACATAAGGTGACTTTGTATGTTTTTTTCTGGGTTTGAATTGTAATTCGCCTTGCTATATATATATACTTTCTCGCTGCTCCAGAGATGAGGAGGAGCCAGAGAGCACGACATCTCTTATCTTAAAAAACATTTCCTGGAATGTACTCATATATCTTCTATGACCACATTGAATTTTCGTAGCAAAAATTATGCCATATTTTTTTCTTTTGGCTTTCAGCGTGGCCATTATACAACAAATCAACATTTTTTTAAGTAGTATAAAGCGAGTAGCCTTTCTGTGGCGTAAACACTCACTATTCACTTTCACTAAAGAAGAGGTCCAGACTTTTCAAGATCAGCATTAGACCGCTAAAGTCAAATGTGCGAGCTTCTCCGCAGACTATATAAGGATGACCGAAAATTAATTTTGCTACCCTCTAAATTTGTTCTATTGCCTAAAATATTAGTCACCTCTATTTTTATCTTTTTTTATATTTAATATTAACCATTTGAGAATTACCTATGACTTTGTATAGGAACAAATAAAATGTTCCGTAAATTAGGCAGAAAATATTTACCGATCGATATTATTTAATCTCCTCTTATATTTTCTCTTACAAATAGTTAAAAAATGATACCGGAAATACAACAAAACAAATAAATTTCTTTTTTCACTTAATTATTATTATATACATATTTTTTAATTTTGATCGATTTTCAGGGTCACTAGAAAAAATAGTTATTTAGAAGAATTTTGTTTGCAATAAGTATAGGGTACGAGTACTATTTTCGGCTCTGAGTGACAGAAACAGCTGATAGACTGACGTCACTTGGGATGTGTTTACAAAAAACCGGAAATTGTGTCGGTGATATATGTAAAAAATCAACACAATGCCACTTTGCTGCCACATGAACAACACTGATTGAACGAGTGTGTGAATAGGTGTGAAATGATAGTACAGAACTCGGCTGCCGAATCTCCCTTATGAAGTTACAGCCGATGTTCCCTACACAATTTCCTTTCCCACCATAGTCAAAGAGCAAGCGTAGTAAATCTATCAACCTTGAGGGTAAGCGCCTTGACATCTCCCAACCGAATAGCCACAATTGATATTCTAACATTTTATATGGAAAATAAATTACGACAATAATATTCTAGGTCCGGTGTACCATCCTAAACTCTTGTTAAAAAAAATTTTTTTTTTGAGATGAAAGAAAATATACAAAAATACCTTATTTTCACATATTATGATTTTGTTAGATAGAAAGATCATTCCATTATTTATCGAACACGATTTCTATTATCAATTTGCTTCTAACGATTTCCGACACTGTAAGGCTGAAGGTGCCTCCATTTGTAGAACAGCAACAACATGCCAAACACAAATTGGAGAAGAAGATCGGGCAAACACCTAACCAAAGATTGTTACGGCACCGGTGACTTTAAGCCACTTCAGGACGGCAGACGGGCTTGAACTATTTTTCCTGTCGAAAATTTACTCGGAGCATTTCCTCGGCGGGCAATGGCAAACCTCCGAGTGTATTTCTGCCACGAAAAATCTCCTCATAAAAATATCTGTCGTTCGGAGTCGGCTTGAAACTGTAGGTCCCTCCATTTGTGGAACAACATCAAGACGCACATCACAAATAGGAGGAGGAGCTCGGCCAAACACCCAAAAGGGGTGTACGCACCAATTATATATATATATATTTCCAATTGTCTGCCAATAGGCGGACTGCTATTAGAGAAAACTGACTATAATTTGATGTTTCGATGGACATCTAATTCAGCACTAACCGAATGATAGACACACACAAATCCCATCGTCTACTCCGGGACGTCTTTAAAACTATGAACGCTGAGCAGCCTTTTTTCATGAATATATTCTATTTGAGCCAGTGCAAGTGTCACTGACATCTTGCCACCAGTAAATCGTGGTAATTTCAGCCACTTAGATACCTTGAGCCCCCTCCTATAATTCAGGGTTCAAGTTTAAAGTTATATTAATTGCCATGGCAACGGCTATTAGTGTCACCAAAGCACTTTTGTGTGAGATTTTACCTGTGTTTTTTTTTGACAATTTTAAATAAACAAATTACGCAGCACGCGTGAATATTTGTTCGCCCGAATATATACATACCTGCCAACCAACACATTCGATGTCAATCATTAAAGTAAACATTTGCAGAGCGTTTTAGGTTGTTAAATTGCCATGAAATCGATCATAATCCATAAACATAATCAAGTATACCCTTTAGGAAAAACTGGGGATAGTGAAATTGTCTACTTCATTGCAGATGCAGATATAATTACAGTAAATTGAACTTCTGTGGCAAATGATTGAAGTGAAATTATGAGTTCGCCCGATTCTATCAAAGCAAATTTATAATGTGGTTTCCATAAAAACGCAGCAACGAACGAAAGTTGTTTAGAGCAATTCCAAGTAAAGTTGAAATTTTAGTAGAATAGTCAAAATAAGTAGTAGTTTGGCCATCAGCAACAATTGATACTGGATAAAATTGCACGAATCAAGCACCAGTTCGGTTCTATCGAGGAAAATTTGCATTCTCTAGAACAACCAGGAGCACAATCCACCAGTTGAAAGCGTCGAAAAGAAAGGGAAACCGAAGTACTGAAGCCACTAAAGGGCAACCATTCGGTGTATGCGTGAATTTCCTTGCTGGTTATTTGGAATATAAAATTGGGTGCGATTTATACCTACGTATACCCCGCGACAAAACAATAGCGCATCAACAGCTTGACTAATTTTGGCCATTTTTATTTTTTCCTTGAATATTCATTATTTGTGAAGTGAAAACTTCTTTAGAATCGTTGGGAGTGATTTGAGACTCGATGAAACGAAAAAGCGAGAGTAAGAGACATACATATAGATCTTATAGTATATAGCCTGCAAGAGAATGAGATAGAATACAGTTATACAGCGTTCCCTATTCTCCGTCTCCTCTTTGTGCGGTGCTTCGTAGCCTCCCCACTCTTGGCTACGAAGCGTTATATGTTGATATACGTATACATATGTATGTGTGTGGCTGCGTACTGCTGAGCCACGCTAGTATAGTGAGTATTGTAGTATGTATCCTACACTGCCTATTACTTGCTTTGGTGTTTAGTTCAAGCGTCATACGTATATATGTTTGTATGTATGCTAGTACGTATGTGTGCGCGCCTGCGTATTATGGAGCCACGGTGAGCGAGAAGGCATTATGTATACCTATACACTACCTAATACTTGCTTAGACCAAGCGTCCTAAGAATGTTTGTGTGTATGTTAGTACGTCTGTGTAATATACGCGTTACGACGCTCATAATAGCAACCGCGTGTGCTGTATTGCGTCCGTATTTTTATATTCGTAAATATTTTCATTTTTACCGCAATTATGCCGAAAAATAATGCAGAAAAGTGTCGTGAATATCGACAGAAAAAAACAAAGATATGTTGACAACATCGAAACCAAAGCATTTGTATCATATTTTAGCTATCATAAGCCACTCGTATCATTTGTTGAAATTGAAAACATTGAGGATGAATAATAATAAAATGAAGAAAATGAAATATGAACTTTATAGCAATATTATAACGAGCCTATAATTATCCCACTCCTAATGCTGCTTTCGTCTCATTCTCTCTCAGTTTGTTTTCCAGAAGGTTTCACTTCTATCGCGTCTAACCGTTAGACTGGTATTTTTTTATAAAAGTATAATTATTTAACAAAAAAACACTATGAATCTAATTTTCTAATTTTGGACAAAAATTAGGGGAGTTTCATAACATTTTCAGCCACTTTTCACGGCTTAAATTATATTGTTAAAAAATAGGTATAAAATAAAATTTATAAAATTTTATAACTTCAACGGGATTTTCTACTAATTCAAACTAATCTACATTAGCAAGTAGACAAACGGCATTTTCCACCGCACGCATTTGAATATAACTCCAAAAGTTTATGGAATTCCACTATGAAACTTTCAGGGTGCACTGAGCATAGTCTGAAATGATCCGAGCATAGTCATTAAAATGGGAAAAAGCTGCGAGGGGAAAATTCTTCAAAAGTGACAAAAAAATATCACACAGGAATTAAAAAAATTTTTTTTTTTTTTTTTGTTTGGGAAAATTTTTAAAATTTTTTACTAAGCACATGTATTTTATGCTAAAGGCTAGTACTAACTTCACAGCCATACAATTTCGCCAGCAATATGCATTTGGCTTCGCGTGGACATTGACTGTCCAATGAGAAGAAACGTCAAATTTATGAGCAACGCCCCAGAAGCAATTGGTTAGTTTTGGTTACGAAAGGATTTAAAAAAAAATTAATGCACATACATACATATTCGTATATGTATCTTGGCGTAAGAATATAAAGAAGTTTTACATGCACTCTTTGAGAAGACATTTCGCTTAAAAATGTCATACCTTCAGAGTACTCAAACTCAGACACTTCACTGGCTCAATTTTAAATAACATTTTCTGCATTTTAAATAGGTGTGAGATAATGTTGCTAGCATCATGTTATTGGCATGTTGCACAGTGTTTTCACGGCGTTAACTTAGAATTACTTTGTTGTGAGATGCATGCGAAATTTCATGCAATCCATTTCGTATAGATTTTGACAGTCACAGTCATTTCACGTGGAACGCGAGCTTAGTAAAATGCGATGCTTAAGAAAATAAAAAAAATTGAATTTAAAAAATAAAAATAAATAACCAAATTAAAATATAAAAAAAAATAATAATTTAAAATAAAAAAAAATTAAAAAAAATAAAAAATAAAAAAAAAATTTTAAATAAAAAAAAACTAAAAATACAACACAACATTTATAAGTATGTTAAAAAAATTGAAAAACTCTCATAATTGTAAATTTTCTTTTCACACTTTTTCGTTTACTTCTTTTTGCACTAAAACTTCAAATAAAACAGTTTCCAGAAAAATTAAATACCATGTCCCACATATTTAGATCACTTGACATGCAACAGCTAAGTTCCCATACTTCCGTCAAGGGCTCATTAGTTTGATTCACATGAAAGTTGAAATTAGCTTTCAAATGTGCGACATTTTTTATCCGAAGAAAATAAAACATCGTCAAGGAAAATAGTATCAAAACTCAACGAAAATTTGAAGCGACTTCGAATTTGCACTTTGTTACACTCAAATATAATGAGTTATAGAACTGCGTACCCAGACTTTTTTTTAGAAATTCTGATTACAAACTTTGAAATTTTGACAAAAATTGATCAAACCAAAAACAGTAATTGGTTTCATTAAAAAAAAATATGAATAATTGCCCTTTTACCCTTGCCCTTTCTTCTCAACAGATATAGGAATGCAATTCGGAATACGTAGATCTAAAGCACAACACGTGGAGAGAGGAAGATGGGTAGAAGCACAAACAGAAAAAATTGGTAATCAAACCATGGACAATTTACAAGAAAACGAAGCCTACAAGACCACACAACTATTAAAAAACAACTTGCAGCACACACATGAAAAACGTCTCAAACAAATCCTTAAAACATGTTTGAATTCCAAAAATCTTACCAAAGCCATAAATAACGCAATCCCCGCAATACCCTACTCATTTGGGATCATACGTTGATCTAACACAGATCTCAACAACATATAAATAGCAACTAGAAAACAGATGATTACAACGAATTACAATACCAAGAACAGAAGGAGGAAGTGGCGTTATAGGCATTCACAATCTGCACAACAATCAAATAAATAATCTGAAACATTTGTGGCGTGTGACGATAATAATAATAATAAATAAATAAGTAAATAGATTAAAAACAAAAAGTAAATAAATAAACTGAAAAAAAAATTAGAAACATACAAATAAATAAATAATAAAATAAAACAAATAAAAATAAATAAAAACAAAACGGAATTTATTTTATTTATTTCTTTCTTTCTTAAAAAACAAAAACCAAATAATCTATATATATAAAAGAAAGTCATGTTAGTTACACTATTTATAACTGGAGAACGGCTGAACCGATTTGGCTGAAAATTGGTGGGGAGGTAGCTTAGAACCAGGAGACCGACATAGGATACTTTTTATCCCATTCGAACGTGTTTCCATTTTACACGGATATATACATAATAAAACCGCATCTGATATAACAAAAACGCATCTGATAAGGAATAACAAAACGTAAATGACAGCTAAACGTAATTTTGTTTATGGTTAAGTAGAAAATTTGATAATATAAATTTTGTCAGAAATATATAATCACAGTAATTTGATTTCTCTTTGAATCATCATTATCAATGCCGCGACCAAAACGATCGAATCTTTCCCGGCAAAGCCGTAATGCAATACGAAACATTGCGAATGAAACGACTGAAGAAGCACAAGGAATTGCCCGTGAAGAGCGCCGCGTTAGTAGGGCTCGACTTCGTGCTTCTCAATCACAAGAGCAAAGCGAGGCAGCCCGTGAAACGGCTCGGTTGGCAATGCGATATCGTCGAACGAATAACAGAGATCAACAAGTAGATCATTTTCGACGCACAAGAAGAGAATTATCAAGTGCTGATTTGAATCGAGCAGCGTTTCGATATGATTGCAACACTGATTACTGCTTGCATCCTAGCGTTTGCATTGCAGAAATCACTTGAAGCACCTAACTTCATACTGAAGGATCTTCGGCGAAATAACAACACCTTTGGCGGCTTGATCATATTGTTGGCAGACGATTTCAGGCAGACGTTGCCAGTAATTCCCCGTGGAACGCCTGCAGATGAATTGAATGCTTGCCTGAAGGCATCAACTTTGTGGAATAACGTAAAAACATTATCGCTAACCAGTAATATGAGAGTTCTGCTTCAAAATGAACAAAGTGTTCCACAATTTTTCAAACAATTGTTAGCTGTTGGAAATGGAAAAGTCCCAGATGATGCGACAGCTGGATTAATTACTCTTACCAACGAATTTTGCCGATTTGTAGACTCTCAATTAGCTCTTATTGAAAATGTTTTCCCAAACATTAGTGAAAATTATCAGAATTATGCTTGGTTAAGTCAACGAGCAATTCTCGCCGCAAAGAATAATGATGTATACACACTGAATTTCACCATTCACCATTCGATGGCGATTTGGTGACATACAAATTCGTTGATTCAATAACAAATCCCCATGATGTAGTGAATTATCCAACGGAGTTTTTAAACTCTCTGGAATTACCAGGATTTGCACCATATAACTTGCAACTCAAAGTTGGTTCAGTTATTATGATGTTGCGTAATTGAAATCCACCGCGACTTTGCAACGGTACTCGACTTGCGGTGAAAAGACTTATGCCGAATTTGATTGAGGCAACTATCATTAACGCAATTATGCAGGTGAAAATGTATGTATTTCTCGAATACCAATGATTCCGAATGATCTGCCGTTCGAATCTAAACGATTGCAATTTCCGGTTCGCCTTGCGTTCGCAATGACAATTAACAAGTCGCAAAGCCAATCGCTTAGTGTTTGCGGGATGAATTTAGAAAATCAGTCTTTTCACATGGGCTATACGTTGCGTGTTCACAGTTGGAAAACCATCCGCTTTGTTTGTGTTAACGCCATACCAAAGAACAAAAAATGTGGTTTACCAAAAGCACTTCAATGAAACGGATAAATGAAATAAAATCTTTCCTTTTCAAATATAAAACAAAAAAAAAATAATTTTTTTTTTTAATTTTTTAATCCCTAAACGAAATGTTACAAAAAACGAAGGCATCTGGCGAAAGGGAGTTCGCGGGTTTGCTATCAATAAATAAATAAAATAAAATAACAACAAAAAATAAATTAATTATTAAAAAAAAAAAAGAAGAAAATTAATAAAATAAATAAATAAAGTAATACAATAAATAAAAATACATAAAATAAATAAAACAAGAAAACCTAATAAAAAATGTATTCATTTTATTTCTTTCTTTCTCAAAAAGAAAAAATAATAATATTAAATAAATGTATAAACAAAATAAAATAACAACAAAAAATAAATTAATTATTTAAAAAAACAAAAAGAAAAAAATTAATAAAATAAATAAATACATAGAACAATAACACATAAAACAAATAAATCAAATAATACAATAAATAAAAATACAAAAAAATACCTAAAATAAATAAAACAAGAAAGCCTAATAAAAAATGTATTCATTTTATTTCTTTCTTTCTCAAAAAAAATAAAAATTATATAAAAAAAAATAAAAAAATAATAATAATAAATAAAAAAATAATAATAATAAATAAATATATAAATAAAATAAAGTAACAACAAAAAATAAATAAATAAATTTGACCTAACAAAGGTATGGCTTCCGTCAAATGCGTTCGGGTGGATTGTGACAAATCATCTTTTTGCATTTATTTGCTTAATAACTAACAGTCAATCTAATAAAATTAATTTTAAGTAACATTCAATTAAAATAAATGGCACTAAGTCAAAAAATACTTAAGGGATTTCACCCACCAAAATATATGTTTTCTTTGTTAAAAAAAGATACTTTTAAACCAAAAATTTCAAACTGAAAAATTAAGGTGGCCACTGAGAAATTGAAACAATTTTTTTATTACTTAAACGGGTTAAGGTAGGGAAAATGTCTAAATAGTTTCACTTTGAATTTTGGCGCAGGCAAGTCCGATGGGCAGTCTGATGCTTATTGAACAAAAAAATATTAAACTGGCTTTTATGGAAACTAAATTTTTCAAGCTGACCAGACTCATAACTCAAACAAATTATGATCGATGGCTTCCATAATCATTAGCTTTCTCTTTCATAATGTGAAAAGCTATATTTTTGGCAATTTCTTTAAAAAAGGCTCATTTTTGTGGTTCTCACAATTTTTATTTTACATGAGCACAACCCCCCCCAACACGTTACACACTTATATTGGAAGCACACTGGACACATGCAACTACATACATATGTATATAAATATAGAAGTGCTGGCTGTTCAGTGGAAAATACGCATATCGAAGTGGCACTCATATTTTGAATTGCATATTCATAATTACATTCTGCAAGGAAGTACGGCAGGATTTTTAGCTTTTTTCACAAACAATTTTCGGGTGTTTTTTTTTTTTTTGAAATTGTAAAAAAAATTCTCAAAAAATCAATTTTTCAAAAAAATCACACGTTGTTCTATAGCTATTTGCATTTTTATCATAATAAATTAATAATCGATTGTCAATGAAAAAGTCTGTAAAGGAAACCTGGGCCGTCTTAAAAAAAAAACATTTCAAGCAGATCAATGCAAAGATGTGCAATCAAAAACCTTTTTTTACATTTTATTTATTTCCATAAGAAATGAAAAAATGATATGACTATTTTCTGCGCCAACACAAAGATCTCATACCTGAACATTTACTGCTTCCTCGCCCAACTGCTCGTACGTGTTTTTCCTTTACTTTAGTTTGTAGACTCACAGAACCAATAAATTGCGCGTTTCAGCACGATAAAAAAAAAATAAATAAACAATTTTAGACGAATAAGCATTGACGGGAAATGTCCCGCTTGCTTTTTAATTTTAATAAAAGTAAATTTTCCTGTGGCAAGCCCTGAAATTTTATACGCAAACACTCCTTAAAAGCAAAAAATATTTGCAGGTGCAATACATACATACGAGTTGGTTTACGAGTGGTTTAATTTACAATTTAAACAAAAATTTGTCCTGTTTGTGAAAGTGAAAACAAAAACAAAAAAAGCTAAAAAAAAAAACACAAACACCATGAGGAGCGGCATTATTACTATGACATTAGAATAAATTTGCAAATTAATTTGAACCAGAAGAGAATTGATGTTCATAAAAGGAGGGGCGCCTGAATCTGATATGGAATTACTGAGTAACTTTGACAATTTCATTTGCGCCGTGGCGGTTCTAGCGAGGTGAGATTATTACTAAGAGGAAATTTTAAATCTTACTGAATGTCTTATATACCACAGGCATCTCTAATCGGCTTAGGCGCGTTTAGAAAGTTTCTCGACCATTGCACTCCGTTCACTCCCCTTTTCAGAACCTTTGCCATCGTAGGGTGCAAGATGAACTTAAAAACACCTCAAAGCAGAAGATCCATCCTGTCTTCTCTTGTTGTTGTATCATTTCTGAGATTGATTGTCATCCACTTGTTAATAAAATTCAATTTAATGTTCCTTACAAGAAGCTCGCACGGTCTTCGGCATCGCTAAAATAGTTGTCCTCAAAATCAGAATTTATTGAAACATTTTGACAAGTTCCGTTTTGAATTTTGAAAAACTAACCTCAGATTCATAATCAGTGACACCAAAAACTCTCACATCGGATGGTTATATTTAAAAGTCGTTCGCCGTATTGGATGCGATATGCTTAATTTTGAAAAACTAACTAACTAATCCTGCTTGTTCCGGTAACTTCCGGTACTTAAAATCGAATAATGGGAAAGCGGACCCTCTAGATGAGTTCTTTATTCATTGCTACATCAACCATCTAAGGTCTTTAAGAAGGACATTCGGATGCATTAAAGCCGGGTGACTTCAGTCTTAGAGAGTCTGGCTTAGTATTCGATTTTTTGAACAAATGGAACAATCAGACAATGGAACAATCAAACAATTGAAAAGTATTTAGCGTGCGCAACAACTCCATTCGGCTCTGCTATCTTGAGGAGCAAAATATAGCAGCACACTCCTTCAAGTCTGTATCACTATTCAAAGGCAATCTACTGCGATTAACTGCGCTTATGTGTCGTTAAAAATAATTTTATATCTACAGTAGCTACTATTAAGCTGAACTAAGTAATGAAAAACCAAAATATTAAAAATGTATATTATAAAAAATTTATAGAGCAAGCCGCTTATTTAAAGGTAATATTTTTGGTCGCCCAGCTAAAAGT
This sequence comes from Anastrepha fraterculus, assembly GCA_037575425.1. Classification (NCBI taxonomy): domain Eukaryota; kingdom Metazoa; phylum Arthropoda; class Insecta; order Diptera; family Tephritidae; genus Anastrepha; species Anastrepha fraterculus. The sequence continues at coordinate 109,803 of JAYXIM010011834.1, read as the reverse complement.
AAATAAAAAGCTAAAAACTGTAGGGTTATCGATTTTTTCCCTTCCACATATAAAAACGAAATGTGATACAAATCTCGCAGATATAATGAAATTCATATATTCATTAACTCCTTATACTTTTTCCATACACTCCCAATCGCATCAGAAAGTGGGTCAGCCACCAACAAATCAAAAACCTGAATTCATCCTACTGTAAATTGTATACGCCGCTCTCCATTTTACCATATTAATATTCCCCATTTCATTTACATTTCTTAATTGGCCACCATTTATAAGGGGAACTATCACCACACATGTGAATGTATTTAAGACACGCAATGTGCTGCACACACCACACACATGACGCTATACTATTGTATTATATTTACAAATGTATGTATACGCAAAGCACCAGTGATCGACCGAAACGACCTTGACAGACTGACCAAAACAAAGAGAGATATACACACGTAAACACGCACACAAGCACAGCATGAATGTTAATAAAAAATATAAATAAAAAATCATTTCACTGTCGATGAGCGATGACATAACTGTTGGCTACGAAGAGTCGGAGGCAAAGCGACAGCAACACACACACACACTCGGGCACTTTTAACATCATCGCTGTAGCAGCTGACGAGCATTTCGGCAATCGGCAATCATCACTCACCGGCCTATGCATTTTTGTCTTCGCAGACGTCTGATAATAGTGGCGCACTGCCGCCAGCTTCAAAATGTCTTGCCAAATAAATCGCTTTAACGGTAATTCCAAAATATTTATGAAATTTCCTATTATAACAAACTGTTATATTAACTGCAATCGCATTGAAATGGACCACTTACAATGTTAACTTGGCACTTTTTCTGTTAGTCTTTTTTCGAATAGCCGAGAGTGGATTTGGCAATGCGCCAGATGAATATAAGAAGAGAGAAGCAAAAATAGTATGAACAGGTGTGGGGAGATGGAGAGAGGGAGAGAAAGAGAGAGCGAGGGGGAAAAAAGAGTTGGGAAAATACAAGAAGCACAACAATTGCCAAAGTTGTTGACACGCGAGCTATTCCCATTGAAGTTGTAGTGGTTTTAGTTGCTAAAGTGGTAAGTGGTAAGTGGTTAGTGGAAGTGGGTCAAAAAGCCGGTTCAATGGTATGAGTATTTAGTTGTTTACACATACATGCACGCATTTGTACAATGTATACCATGAATTACCACAACGGTTGCACTCAAGTTGTCCTCTTCCCTGCGCATAGCTATGTGTTTGTAGATATCTGCGTACATAGGGGAAGGATTATTCAGACAAGCACTTAACTAATGAAATAAAGTGGAGTGGAATTTATTGTAAAACGACAATAAAATAAATGTTTTTTTTTTCAAATGTTATTATTTTAAATTAAGAAATAATAAAATGAACTAAAATAAAATAATAAAAACAAAAACAAAAAAAAAATAATAATAATAATACTGCCATGGTGATATAAATACCACATTTAGACTTAGAAAGCAAAGAGTTGAATATGTTTTTAAATAATTATTTTTTATTGGAGAAAAAACAACATACAAAATAAAAAACTTATTTACTTCCACTTTAAAACAAAAAAAATGGTCAAAAAGAATTTCAGTTCTGATTTAATTTAGGAGATCGTTGATAACTCACGAAACCTCCTGGACATATAAATAGCACATACTAAAAAATTTCAAATAAAAGCAAAAATAGTAAACAAATCAGATAGTTAAGTAATAATATTGTTTTACCAGATTAGTATTTTGTACTCGTACTATATCCATCTTTTTTGATTACTTCTTCAAGCCGTCGCCCCATGCTTTCTACAAGCTTGTGGTGGCATCTTTCCTTTGAAATCGAGTACCAAGCCTCCTCAACACCGGCCCACAAATCATTAAAACTTTTAAAATTTTTGTTAGCGATTTTGACCTTAACGTCATTTCACAAATTTTCTATTGGATTGAGATCAGGGCGCTGCACCGGCCAATCCATTACATAAATTTTTTCTCTTCTGAGCCATTGCTTCACTGTCTTTGCAGTATGCTTTGGATCATTGTCCTGCATAAATGTCCAATTTTATAGCATAAACTCAAACAAAAATGGTTCCATTTTATTCTGGAGTACATCCAGATACTGAAATCTATTAATTTTACCAACCATGCGAACAATCGGCCCAACACCATGCCAGGAAAAAGCTCCCCAAACCATGATGCTTTCGCCACCGTGTTTAATCGTCTTTTTTGTGAACCTAGGATTTAGCGCTTGATAATTTTTGGACGACGTACAATAGTTTTCTGATCTGGTTCCATCTCATCTATTTTGTTTTCGTCGGTCCAAAGTACGTTTTTACAAAACTGAATAGATTTGTCTCTGTGGGCTTTTGCAAAGGCAAGTCGGTGTTTGATAGGTCTTTTTGAGAGGAGTGGTTTTTTTCTCGATTCCAAAATATATTAAAATACAATAAAATTATACAAAATAAATTAAAAAATAAAAACAAATTAAGTAAAGCCAACAAAAAGCATAATTAAAATAAAATTAAATACAACACAATAAAAGAAAAAAAATTAAATAATAAAAATAAAATAAAACAAAGTAAAATAATATACAACAAATTTAAATAAAATTACGAAAAAAGGACGAAATAAAACAAATTAAATAAAGCAAACATAGCAAAATTATAAAATAAATAAAAGTAAATGAAAAATTAAGTAAATAAATCAAAAATATACTGAAAAATAAAATAAAAAAAATGTTATAAAAAAAAACATAAAATAAAAAAAAAAAATTAAATAAAGTAAACATGAAAAATTTATTAAAATAAAAAAGGTATAATTTAACAGAAATAATAAAAACAAAAATATCAAAAGAGGCAAAATAAAAAATAGATTGATCTGGAGATTTCTTTTCTTAACACAATTTTTACAGATATTCTGAATTTGATGCCCTAATTTAAGTTTAATTGTTAATTAATCTGTATGAAATATGCAATTAAATAAATAAAAGAAAATAAATAAATAAAAAAAAAATAAAAATATAAAAAAACGGTACATGTAAAAAAATACAATTACAAAATAAAAATTAAGTAAATAAAATAAATTTAAAAATTAAATTGAAGTAAACTCTGTATAAAAATTAGCTATAAAACTCATTACAAAAATATATAAAATAATTTAAAAGAATAAAATACAAGGTGGCGTTCTTAAAATTTTATTTTAGGCGCTTAAAATATGCCAATAAATTCTACATAAAATTATATTTATTTTTTCATTTACTTTAAATATAGTAATTATAAATAATCACATTACAAAACCAAGGCACTAGCAGCGGAGACTATCGGCCTGTTAAAATGAATACAAATTCATGATTGCAAACGAACCAATTTCCTATTTTAGCTAAAGTTGAGGCCACAAACCAAAACGCCTAAAGTCAGGCAACAGATAATTGCGGAACTATATCGCAGTATGGGGAAAAATTGGTTGCCTATTTTGAGGCTGAATGAGATACAGATAGAGGCTATTTCATTAATTTGACACACAAACATACAGTGGCCGACATAACTATGCATACCCTACCTAAGGGAAAATTCAAACATAATATAATATATTTTTCTATTATATCATTCAAATTTCGATTAACTTTTTAATTTATTTATAATATAGTAACATTATAAAAACACCAATCAAAATATTTCAATTCCAAAAACAAAAAATTATTTTCATATTTTTTTTTATAAATGCCCAGAAACATGTAGCGACAAAATTTGCGTACCCTTGTACCCTACGAGTAATAATAAAAGTAATAATGTTATGCAAATGACTCAATACTTAGTCTTGCCGCCTTTTGCGTTAATTACAGCCAAAAGGCGGTGTGGCATACTGTGAACTAATCTCTTAAGAAGCTCTTCAGGTATTTTATTCCAGGTCTCTTGCAGTTTCTGAAAAAATGCTGCTTTCTTTGAGCGGCAACTTGATCGATCGATTTTTTCATCTAAATATTGCCATAAGTGCTAGGATAGGATTTAAGTCGGGGCTTTGAGCGGGCCATTACAAAAGTTCAATTGCGTTTTGTCGAAAGTATTCCTTTGCTACGCGACTGGTATGTTTGGGGTCGTTGTCTTGTTGATAGATGAAATTGTGTCCAAGACCCATTCTTCGTGCCGAGGGCTCTAGGAATGTGCTTAGCATATTGACGTAGGACTCCCCAGTCATTTTTCCTTCAATATGTACCAGATCTGATATACCGCTATAGGAAAAACAGCCCCAGATAAGCACACTTCGCCCGCCAAACTTAATTGTGCGTTGCACGCACTTTGATTGGAGCCTCTCATTACTTTTTCGCCACACTTTTTCTCTCCTTTTTGTATTTTTAAACTCAAACTTACTCTCATCGCTCCATATAACCCTCTCCCAGAAACTCAATGACATATTGAAGTACTTTTTGGCAAATGTTAGTCGCGCTTTCATGTTTTTATTGCTGATGAAAGGTTTCCTGATCTTGCAATGACTAGAAACCCCCTCTCTTCACGAATTCTCCGCTGAATTGTTCGCTCGCTTACATTAATTTGAAGACTTTCTTTAATAGGGTTACCTGACTTAAAATGGGCACGTAAAATTTGCGAGGCTTGCTTTTTTAACTCTAAAAAGTGGAGTTAAAAGGTATACGGAGTATTTCTGGATAGTAGGCTCAAATTTTGGTTAAACTGGATGGCTAAAAAATGGCACTTGAGTTATTATTTATGAAAATAAAAAGTTCATATTAGAGTAATTCAATTATTGTGAACACTGTTGCAAATGTCTCTGAAAATTTTTTTATTTGCAAGGCTTTAGGGTAATAAGAAATAAAAAAAAATGTGGAAAAAATTTATAATTTGAGATTTCTTTATAAGTGAAACCTACTTTATCATTTTTTTTTTTTAATTAAAATAGATTTAAAAAATACTTTTTTAATTACTTTTTGGTTAAAAAATGTTGTGAAAAAAATTGTTTTTTTTTTTTTTGTTAAAAAGTTGTATGAAAAGAAATTTTCAAAACAAGCAAAGCAAAATTTTCTCGCAAAATTTTCTCACAAAATTTTTTAACAAAAAGGTAATCAAAAAGAATTTGTTTTCATTTTTTAATTAGTGCTAAAATTATTGTGAAAAAAAAATTCGATTATTTTTAAAAGTTTTTTTTTTATTACTTTTTTGTTAAATGTTTGCCAGTTTTGAAATTTTTTTCTTAGTTTTGCCATTTATAACTCAGATTAGGCACAGTAGTCCCTAAAAAACAATTTGTTTTTACTTTTTTGTTAAAATTTTGTTCAAATTGATTGAACTGAAAGAATTTTCAAAACTATTTTTTTTTTAAATATGAATTGATATTGAAAATTTGTGTATAGAGTTCTTTAAAGTGCAACATATGCAGTTTTACAATTTTTTTGTTTTGTTTCTAATTAAAATAAATTTTTTTTAATTACTTTTTGATTAAAAAATTTTGTAAAAAAATTTTTTTTTTCTGTGTTGTTGAAAAATTGTTATCAAAACAAATTCCTTTTAATTACTTTTTTATTATAATTTTTGCGAAAAAAATTTATTTCAATTACTGTTTTGTAAAAAGAATTTTTTTTATCAGATTTCAAACAAATTTTTCTTACTTTTGTCATTTATAGCTGATATTAGGCTCAGTAATCTTTAAAAAAAATTTACTGTTTAGCTACACACATTTTTATTAAACAAATATTTATAAAAAAAAAAATTCTTTTAATTACTTTTGTGTTAAAATGTTTGTGAAAAAAAAATTTCGAAATACTTTTTTGTAAAAAGATTTTTTATAATTTTTCAAACAAATTTTGCTTACTTTTGTTATTTATAGCATTTGTTATTTATAACACAATTTTACGAAAATAAATTCTTTTTAACTACTTTTTTGTTACAATTTTGTGGGGAAACATTTTTTTCCATTCCTTTTTTGTTACACATTTTTATGAAAAAAAATGTTTTTTGCCATTTCTGAACATTTTTCTTTGTTATTTTTTCCATTTATAGCAGGGACAAGGCTCAGTAACGCTAACAAAATTTAATTTTTAATTACTGTTTTGTAAAAACAATTTTTTTTATCCGTTTTCAAAAAAATTTTTCTTACTTTTGCCATTTATAGCTGATCTGATATTAGACTTAGTAATCTTTAAAAAAAATTTACTGTTTAGCTACATTTTTCTTAAACAAATTTTTATAAAAACAAATTCTTTTAATTACTTTTGTGTTAAAATGTTTCTGAAAAAAAATTTCGAATTACTTTTTTGTAAAAAGATTATTTTTTATAATTTTTCAAACAAAATTTTTCTTACTTTCGTTATTTATAGCTGATATTAGGCTTAGTAGTCTTTAAAAAAAATTTACTGTTTAGCTACATTTTTATGAAACAAATTTTTATAAAAAAAAAATTTTTGAATTACTTTTGTGTTAAAATGTTTGTGAAAAAAAAATTCGAATTACTCTTTTGTAAAAATATTTTTTTTATAATTTTTCAAACAAAATTTTTCTTACTTTTGTTATTTATAGCATTTGTTATTTATTTATAACACAATTTTACGAAAATTCTCTTTTTAACTCCTTTTTTGTTATAATTTTGTGTGGAAAAAATTTTTTCCATTCCTTTTTTGTTAAAAATTTGTATGAAAAAAAAATTCTTTTAATTACTTTTGTATTAAAATGTTTGTGAAAACAAATTTTCCGGATTACTCTTTTGTAAAAAATTTTTTTTTATAATTTTTCAAACTAAATTTTTCTTACTTTTGTTATTTATAGCATTTGTTATTTATAACACAATTTTACGAAAATAAACTTTTTTAACTCATTTCTTGTTACAATTTAGTGGGGAAAAAAAATTTTTAATTACTTGTTAAAAAATTTTATTAAAAAAAAAAGTTTTTGCCATTTTTGAAAATTTTTCCATTTATAGCAAGGACTAGGCTCAGTAACTCTAACAAAATTTAGTTTTCAATTACTTTTTGGTTAAAAAACAAAAAAAAAACAAATTCTTCTTTAATTTTTTTTGTTACAATTTTTTTGGAATTTTTGTGGAATTTTTTTTACTTTTTGTTAAAATGTTTAGGAAAACAAATTCTTTTTATTTAATTTTTTGTTACAATTTTTGTGAACTTTTTTTTCTCAATTACTTTTTTGTTAAAAAAGTTGAATGAAAACAAATTCTTTTTGATTACCTTTTTGTTAAAAAATTTTGTGAGAAAATTCTGCTTTGCTTTTTGTGAAAAATTGTCTCTGTTATTTTTGTCATTTATTGGTGAGATTAGGCTGAGTTTTCAATTACTTCTTGGTTAAAAAACAAAAAATAAAAAAAAAACAAATTATTCTTAAAATTTTTGTTTTTTTTTTGTTACAATTTTTGTAAATTTTTTTTTCTCAATTACTTTTTTCTTAAAAATTTTATGAAAACAAATTCTTTTTATTTAATTTTTTGTTACAATTTTTGTGAACATTTTTTTTTTTGTTTTTTCAATTACTTTTTTGTTAAAAAATTGAATGAAAACAAATTCTTTTTGATTACCTTTTTGTTAAAAAGTTTTGTGAGAAAATTCTGCTTTGCTTTTTTTGAAAAAATGTTTCTGTTATTTTTGTCATTTATTGGTGAGATTAGGCTAGTAATCCCTAAAAAAATTTACTTTTTTGTTAAAAAATTTTGTAAAAACAAATTGCTTTTAATTACTTTTTTGTTAAATTTTTTTAATTTTTTTTTTTTTTTGTTAAAAATTGTATTATTATTTTTTGTCAAAAAGCTTTGTGAAAACACTTTTCTTCACATAAAAAAAAAGTTTTATTTTTGTCATTTTTAGATGAGAATCTGCTCACTTTTCGTTTATTTAAACTTTTCGTTATATTGAAATGCGTACAGCGAAACCAGGTGAATAGAATTCATGTTTATTACGCCTGCTTGCCAATCGCTGGCAGCATCGCTACGTGGATGTATGTGGCTACGGATAAATCACTGATAAATCTCCCACTCTTTACTCTGCCCTCTAAAGATACGTTCGTTGGTTGCCTAAGCATATCTTCTCATTAAACCAACAAAAATCCCATCCTACACTTACTAGAAAATGAAGTGCAAATTTAGTGATTTTATCTCAAACTGGTAGTTCAACTGATTGTTTTAACCGCCAAAGGCACTGCTGCCTTGGTAGGCTACGCGATTTACTCATCCCTTTGAAGGATTATTGAATCGCAGTTTTTCTGCCAGCAATATTAGTAATACAGTCACACTGCCAGAAAGTCCTTGCACTAATCATTCTTTTCAATCAAAACCTCTTCCAAATTGCAGCACGAAACGAAATATCTATTTAGCTCAGCCCAAACTGCAAATTGGAATTGCAGTTTTCCGCATGCCAGTTTTCCGAGATAAATCCTTTGTAATCAGCAATAGCCAACAGGTAGAGAAAAAAGGCTTGTGTTGGTTTGCCTGCATATCAAACACCTGCTAGGTCGCTTCGCCCATCAATTATGGTCAGTATATGGATCTCACCATAGCAGAATTGGTGAACCCCACATGGGTATGATCCTTATTACATCTTTAATGCGTTCATGGTCTTTAAATCCTTTCTACAGAAAAGATTTTGCTATCAAATGCCTTCCACCACCTAGAACTGTATTGGAAAAACAAGTCTTTCACACTCAGTTTCAATTTTCGCCCTCCCTTAAAGATTAGTTTCGTTGTGGAAATTTGATTTTTTGTGTGCGTTAAAAAAACATCATACCTGCATTGGTTACCCCATTGTGATAGTCTGCACTGCTTGGTGAAGCCTTAATTATTATTTTTTGCTTTGACAATAAATTTCATCGGCTAACTCGCCACCGTAAAGCAGTTGCCATTTATTTCGGCATTTAAAAATATTAATAAAAATAAATATATTTAGATGCAATTCTAATTTTTGCCTAAAAAGTAAATAAAAATTAAAGTAATTAGCAAGTCAATATTTTTGATGCCAAAAATACCAGGCAGCGACTTGAGCCGATAAACTGAATATTCAATATATGGACCTCATCAATTATAGATAGAAATTTTTCAGAATAGCCAATACTATAAATATTCAGATAATAAATTTGCGCACACTTGACGCCAACAAAACAATGTCTACCGACAGAAGAAGAGATAAAATTAAATTAAAAAAACCTAAACAATGGAAGACTTATATTTATTAATTTTAGGTAACTTTTTCGCCTATCAATACAATCAGTTTATGTAGCACACACAGTACATTTATATTAACCCTCGATTGGTTTTGTGAAAAACGTTGATACAATAACAGCCCATGTGGGGCTTGACTAGCTTTCCTCAGAATTGATTTTATTTTTAGTAATTGATTAAACCCCCAAAACAGAAGAAGAATTAAATATTATGGGCCAACAACTCTTGGTTTTTGCATCACGATAATGCACCGTCTCACACTGCACTCGTTCTTCGTGACCATTTCGCCAAAAATTCCACGCATATCGTTCCGCAACCACCGTATTCGCCTGATTTGGCTCCATGTGACTTCTGGCTATTCCCAAAACTCAAGAGATCACTCCGGGGAACGCGTTTCGAGTCGATTGAGGAGATAAAAGATGAATCGAAGAAGGTGCTGCTGGCTATACCGGAAATGGACTTTTTGCCCACAGTAGTATATTCCTAAAAATTTGTAAACTGGCTGCTTATAGTGCGGCAGTGAAAGGGTTAAGTAATTCTAATTTTGGTTTTATTCCATTTGATTAAACTTTTTTTTTTTTTTTTAATTTTAGAAATAAATGGAAAGAACTAAAAAATGTTAATTCAAGTATAAATCGCAGTAATAAATCAATATAAAACGAAATAAGTAACAGCAACAATTCTCAGCAAATGATCGGCATTAGCCAAGCCAAGCACGCAGACTTTATTGGAATTTTAACGCTTTGAAATTACTAAATAGAAAAATGCAACAAAGAAATAAATAAACCCAATCGACCTTACCAAGCGGTTTTAACTATCCGGAAACAGAAGTCAAGTTCAGTTCTGCTCAATGTGCAAGCATAATTCTCGCGCATACTCGTACTAATATATATACAAAAATAATGCTAATCTATTGATGGCGCGTTGTCGCAAGCGCCGAGTTCTGCAGGCGACTAATAAATGGCCTTTTACTACTGTTTTTGGTTTTTCTTTTAGGCAACAAATTCTTAAGCCACATCTGCACACAAACATAAAACCACCAATCAAAACTAATTTGAACTTCAAAGGCATTAATTTCAAACAAGTCATTGTTGCTAATCAAAACACACACACATATACACATACGTGTGAGGATCATTGGAAACTTTTCGCTTAGCTAATTATTGAAATTAAAAAAAAAACTTGATTCTTATGCAAAAATATTTATACTAAATTAATTAAAAAATGGATACAAGTTCAAGGTGAGTTTACTTTGAATAGAATTCATTCAAGAATATTGCATTTATGTAGGTATGTAGAATGTCAAGAGTAGACCAACCTGCGCTATCTGGGATATTATGAATTCTCTAAGAATACGAGGTTTGTTCCAAAAGTATTTTTCTCGAGAATATTTATTTACTCATTAATATTTATTTCGCTTGCTCGGAAGTAATCCACCACAGATGTATTACTTTTTTATTTAATTTTTTTTTTAATTTTATTTAATAATTTTCAAATACAAAACTGGATGATTAATTTTGCGCCACCTGAAAATTAAAAAAATTTCATCACTCAAAGTCATTTTTTTATTTAATTTTTTTTTAATTTTATTTAATAATTTTCAAATACAAAACTGGATGATTAATTTTGCGCCACCTGAAAATTCAAAAAATTTCATCACTCAAAGTCATTTTTTTATTTAATTTTTTTTTTTTTTTTAATTTTATTTAATAATTTTCAAATACACAACTGGATGATTAATTTTGCGCCACCTGAAAATTCATTTTTTCATTAGGCTGTATTTAATTCCTGTAATAATATTATCTTTTATGCATATTACTTGTACACACACGATGTTTCACATCTGCCAGGCGTCCCATGACGGCTCACATTTTTTCTGCTATTGTTATAATTGTTTCCCCAAAAATAAATAATTGTTTCCCAAAAATTTTGAACAAAAAAATTAAATTCTGTTAAATAATTTTTTTAAAATATATTTATACTAAACAATAAAAAAATTAGAAAATTAAAAATGAAGCGAAAATATTTGCCTTGAAAAACCTTCATACCAAAATGTTCAGCATTCAATGATTCTCAAAAGTTTTAATTTTTTCAGCTTATTATTAATTTAGCTTAGTTCTTGTTAAATATATTATACTCAAGTATACAAATAAACCAAATTATTTGAATCAACATGAAATCGCTCACACGCGTACCAATACAACAAAAAAAAAAACAAATCAAGATGAAAAGTCACCCTCATTTTTGAACACACCTCGTATATTAAAAATACAATAATCTTGCAGAGCTAAATTAGAATTTGTGCGACTTGCAGCGTTAATAAATTTTAAATTAAAAAAATACCCATTAGTTGTCAATTTGTTTACTCTTCAATTCGAATGCATTTGCTTGAGTTCGTAAGATATGAGTTTTCTCCACACATCAAGTTCGCTTCGATTATACATATTTTCTAATTAAATTTGTAGGCTCTGAAGGTAAAATCTGTATCAGAATTTTACAAGGTTAAAGGTTTATTTTCTACTTTTGATAAGTTGAATAAAAATCAATATTTTTGGAGAATAAGATATATGTTTTCGATCGTTGGGCAGTTTTATGACATTAGTGATGTAAAACGAGCTGAGTTCCATGTAGCACTATCTGCAAGCACTTTTCGACAGAATATTAGACGTCTAGACAAACCTCTGCAAATAGCTCCACAAATAATGAACCTCTACATTATCTTCGATGCTCGTGTAGAGGTTCAACAGGTTCGTTTGTTATTTTAGAATACCTTGACTGACCAACAATGGCCTCACGGGAGGCGTAGGCTTCAATTCTTACTTGTGATCCACTGTTTCGTAAGCTTTAGTAGACCTCTAATCAGCGATATCCCACAATGAGGGAAGGAAGAATCAAGGCGGCTTGGCTTAGTAACAAAAAATACACGCACCCTGTGATTAAAAATTTTGACATTTTGTTATTTTAACTTATAATAATTTAAATTAATTTTCAATAAAAATATAATTACTTCTTTAACAAAATCCATTTGTGCCATAAGTTCCAAACTTCGTACAAAATTCAAAAAAATTCATCAAATTTTTACCGAAAACCCCACTTTTGCATAATAAATTTTCAGAAAACATTTGAGTATGCAGTTTTAGTCCATTAAATTTTAGTATAACAAAGTGATGACTTGAACAATCTCAAAAATCGTTTTGATTTTTAAAAAGTTTTTTTTATTGGATGCGTGTGTCAGACTTTTAGGTAGGTAAGTAAAAGGGTTGAAGTATCATTCTATTGCTCCCCATCCAAGTAGCATTAAAGCGCCGTTTTGATACCATTATGAGCCCTCTAAGAGGCAGATATGTACAGCCACCCAGAACTGTTGAAGAAATGGAGAAAATTGATTGGATTTAGGTTTAGCAGTGCCCAAGCTGTCGAAGAAAGGTGCTCACCAGTGATCTTAATCATATAAAAGGTTTTCCAATAACAGGTGTTATGCATGAATGGACTGAGATATCGAGAGATGATTAATGATTATTTGTTGCCGGAATTGGATGGTATTGATCTGGACAACGTTTATTTTCAACAAGACGGCGCTACGTGCCACACAAGCAACGAAACCATTGATCTTTTACAGGAAAAGGCCACATGAAAGAGAAGGTCTACGCCAATAGTCGCCAGGGTCGATTCGAGGTCATAGGGCAGCCACTTTGTAATCCGGTTATGGGAAATTTCATGAAAAGGATATTGCCCTGTGAGCGTGGTCATGGTGGTCATTTGCCTGATGTTATTGTCCACTATTAACGGCATATATTCCTCTTTATAATGAAATAAACATCCGATCAATTATATTAAAAAATAGCATTTGCCTTTGAATATCAAAAAAAAAACACCCTTTAGCTGCCAAGCCCGGACATTTAGAGAGCAGGTGCAAAACAGTCTCCTTCTCTAAAAGGTCCCTACAACTTCTGCCACCTAGCTTTTCTGCGTGCTGATCACCCAATGACCGGTAAACTAAAACTGACGTGGAAACCCAAGGACTTTCAGTGCCTTGCGTCTATTGTACTGGGATGAAAGGGCTTTCAAAATAGGACACGAAGAAATGCAGCTCCATCTCTGCTGCGCGTTCATAGAAATATGTTGTGCAATGCCCATTTAACAATAGTCAGGGGGGTGTCGAAGACCGGGTTTGGTTTAATTTTCAGTGGTGGAAATTAATAGTCGATGAATTTGCTGAGATATATATCCGTTCCAAGCCATTTAACCCCATTTAACCCCGAACCTGACCTGAATTATTGCTAATGGATAATAAAATTATTTTTTTTATTAATTATTAGTAAGAAGGACATCCTGAAAACAAATGTGTGAAAAATCATAATATACATATTTATTAAGTTTTCCAAATTTTCCGGCATGTGCACAATTGTCCGAGGAGCAAGGTCAACCGTGGATGCTGACCGAATAGTCACAGACATAGCTCGGGAGGCTATCAGCGGGGGAAGCTCCTCCATTAAATATTGCGCAGTCATCCCATTGGATGTAAATAATGCTTTCAATTCGGCAAAATGGTCTAACATACTGCTAGCCCTAAAACTTTAGAAAGTGCCATGTTATCTCTTGCGCATCATCAGAAGCTATTTCAGCAACCGTATTCTACAGAACGATACTGAAAATGGGCCAAAAAAGTAGGAAGTTACTGGTGGGGTCCCTCAGGGATCGGTCCTGGGGCCAATACTCTGGAAAGTTATGTACGACGGGGTCTTAAAACTGAAATTTCCCGATAAGGTGGAGATCGTAGGATATGCTGATGATATTGCGCTGGTAGCAGTAAACAAGCGGTTAGATCAGCTGGAAGCAAAATGTAACGATGCAGCAGCGAGATTACAGCGATGGCTCGGTAATGCGGGATTGGAGCTGGCAGCCCAGAAAACAGAGGTCGTGCTTATAAGAGCGCGGAAGCAAAAAAGGATTATGAGAATCACGGTTGGCGGACACGAAATATTCTCACAGGAGGCGATTAAGTATCTCGGAGTCATGCTCGACACGAGGCTAAGCTTCAAGCATCATCTGGCAGCAGTTAATTGTAAAGCAGCGGCTGTCAATGACGCACTAGTGAGAATTCTGCCTAACATAGGTGGCCCGCAAGGAGAGAGGAGACGACTCATATTGACTGTGACGGACTCTATCGTATTATATGCGGCGCCAATATGGGCTGAGGCTAAACATAGCCATATGCGCGAGGAAGTTCGCACACTCAGACGCGGCGCACTACGTACTACATGCGCTTATAGAACAGTATCAGACGAAGCAATATGTGTTATTGCTAGAAAGATACCAGTGGATATTCATGCGATGGAGCTGTATCGTCTCTATGGAGTAAAAGGAGTGAAACCGACGATAGCAGAAAAGGCGATAGAAAGAACGCGATCGATGGCCGAATGGCAAAGAAGATGGGATGAGTCAACCAAAGGCCGGTGGACTTACAAACTCATACTGAACCTTGAGGGGTGGATGAATAGGAAGAATGGCGATATTGACTACTACCTAACTCAGATACTCACCGGACACGGCTGCTTTCTTGAATATCTACACCGTTTCCAGCTGGCCGACAGCCCTTTTTGCCCGAGTTGCTCGAATACAGTCGAGAGCGCAGAACATGTGGTCTTTCACTGCAGACGTTTCAGTGAAGAACGAGCAATACTCGCGAAGGCATTCGAACACCCGCCATTCCACGCAAGATTCGTCCACGATCTGTGCTCGACCATCACTAAATAGGACGCCGCAAAAACGTTCGCGGCATCAGTCGTGACGAGGCTCAACCGCATTGACTGGGAAAGGGAATAAACACGAAGGTGTCGTAACAAATTCTCTGAAACAAATTCACCTACGAAATGGCACTCCGTATTAACTCAGCGATGGCACTCTTCGAATTTCGAAATTACGACGTAGCCATCGAACTCAATGATGCATTTCTCGTAGAATTTTCGTGATAGGGATAGCTATCATTTTTTGTTCCTTCATCGTCACTCCAATAAAATGTCAAGCTGTCGATGTTCAATTTTCATCAAATATTTCATCTTTACTTTAGCATCAGCCTCATTTTTGCTGAAAGTACTCAAATTGTAAAGTTTCACAATTTTGTCCCCTGGTATACTCGTACTATACATATCTGTATTGATTCTACACACATACATACATACATATATATTTCTTCATGCTTCCCACCCGCCGGCCATTTTCATTCGACCTATCTACAATTATAGATTATGGGTGAATGTGCATAGACTCATCCATTTTTTCTTCCCCTGCGCATGAAACTTAGACCACATATTGAAGCACCGCCTTACAATATCAGATTTCATAAAGAATACTAATTATTAACTCGCTCGTCGTGTGTGAAGTGGAAAGGAAAAGGCTGTTGAAATATAATTTTCACATTGTACAGTCGGCTGAGCACATAACAGTCAATTTAAGTTCGAACTAATAACAAAGCAATAAAATTAATAGGCACCTCAATGCTCTTATAAAATATTCTATGTTCCGTTAGGGCCGCCTATTTAGGATTTAACGGATTTTTTTGTAGAACGCACAGTATTATTATTTGACAGCTGTCAACTGTGAATATTGAGGTTTAATCATCGAAAATGCAAAAACTTTTCCACTACCGAAGTAATAAGATAATAAGAATCGAACTCTGGCGATGTGAATTTCCGATCAGAACCATACGATTGCAAGCTGTAATTTCTGTCTTTTTGGAGTTTTTGAAACTCAAGATCCTGAACTCAAAGGTAATTTTCAAAACATCATTCATGAAATTGATTTGGCACTTGGCCAAAACGACATCCAAAAATTGTCGCAAAAGAACCAATGCGACCACTTATCGAATATTGTACGCCTCAGACATAACCTCAAAACGTATACTCTTTAATACAAAACATGAAAGTTACAAAAAAAATGCGTTTTCTTCCAAACTTCGCAATAGGCAACCAAAATGGAACACTCTTTAAGATATCAGGGCGGTCCATAAGTTCGTGCGTTTTTCAAAGGTGGTTTTAAAATTAATAAAAAAGATGTTTAAAGTATTTAATAACCAATAATATATTTTTCTTCATTATTTACTATGTCTTCCCAACGTTTAGCCAAATTTTTAATTCCCTGCTAAAAAATTTGTTTGTCCTTGCAGCCAAAATACGCTTCGATATCCCTTTATATAGCTTCTTTTGAGGAGTAGTTTTTGTTACTCATATGGGATTGAAGTCCACGGAAAAGGTGATAATCATAAGGTGCAATATCCGGAGAGTATGGTGGATGCAGCATTAGCTCCCATCCGAGCTCGTTCAGCTTGCCTAATGTTTGCCTTGCGGTATGAGGACTTGCGTTGTCGCGGTGAAACAAAACTTTGCGTCTATTCACTAAAGACGGTCGATTTTTTTTAAGTGCCTCATTCAGTTTTGATAGCTGATGGGAATAATAATCAGCAGTTATCGTCTGGTTTGGTTCCAAAAGTTCATAATAAACAATACCGGCCACATCCCACCAAATAGACAGGAGAATCTTCTTGGGGTGAAGGCCAAGGTGTTTCATCTTTATCTAACCATTGGCGTTTGCGAACGGGATTATTGTAAAGGACCCATTTTTCATCACCAGTAACGATACGGTTCAAAAAAACTTTCATTTTCAAGCCGTTGCAGCAGCTGAGAACACACATTCACTCTCTGCTGAAGGTTGGCGACGGAAAGTCTATGCGGAACCCATTTTCCCAGCTTTGAAACCTTTCTCAACTGAATCAGGTGACTGTGAACTGTTCCATGCGTTGAATTTAACCTCTGAGCTATCATATCGACTGTGAAATTTGGCTCAGCTTCTACGAATAATTTTTTGTAAGCAAAAATCGTACAAAAGTGAAATTATGGGTGAAATACACACGAACTTATGGACTGACCTGATAGTTTTCAGCAGTCATAGAAAAAAAAACAAGATAACAATCAGGGTAAGGAATTCGGCCCGAACCCGTTGGGTTCAAAGCGCGTGCTGTCATTATCAGTTAAATCGTTTCGAGGAATTGTTGTGCCAAATATGTCATTAACTGAAGTTCATTACAACAAATTACATTTCACTGACCAATTTGTTTATTGGTTTTTTATCGCCTATAAATCTCAACAATTTATGTACAGAATTACACTAGTCAACAAACTCTGCTCAACTTTTTGGCCCGCACATTGAGAACGATTCGAGGGTTGCCTTCCATATTTTGCGCTTTTGCAACTTTGTTTTTTTTTACTTTCGTGGCATAATAGAGTTATAAAGTGACTCGATGCTTCCACTTTAAATGGAGAACCTTTTACATTTTCTGCATTCCCATCTCAACTAACGATGAACAATCAGAGCAGCTAACTCAAAAATTTTAAAATGAAAACAACGATAGGAAGGACTTCGGTACGAGGGTATGTTGGGTGACCACTGTGTTTGCCAATTTTTTCAATTTCAAAGATTCGGAAAACCTTGAGAGTAGGGTTACAGCATTATAGAAGACAAAACGTCCTGTCCTATAAAATACAGCAAAAAAACACACCCTGCTTGGTGGAGCAGCGAGCTCTTAAAACTAAGAGAAAAATCTAGATCAAGCTTTAACCTCAGCTACTCGACAGGAAATTGGGAAAACTGAACTTCCAAGGATCATTCAGTGGCTTCTTGGGTCAAAAAATCAGATGACACTTGGAGTGTTCTGACAAAAACTAGCTAGATCTTCTGTTAAACAGCAATTTCCCGGGATGCAGCGCCCTTGAAAGTGGAAGTATTTGGCGGAGTCAATATGATTCAAATCAGCTTGCAGATGCAACAATTACGAAGGAGAAAGTTGAATGGGCAATCAAATCCTTTTGACCTTTTAATCTCCGGGCCTTGATGGGATCATCCCAAAGATGTTAGAGGAAACCCTGAACTGTATCCTACCATGGCTAGTGGAAATTTTCAAATCGTGTTCAACCTTAGGTCATATTCCAGATAGTTGAAAACTAGTTAAGGCCGACTCCATATCAAAAGTAGGTGGGAGGGGCATGAATCCGCCAAGGATTTTAGACTAATCACTCCTTCGTCCTTCTTTTTAAAAACTTTTGAAAGGCTTGTGGATATACACCTCAGCAGTTCATTGGAGAGCTGTGGTATATCAACTGCACCACATGAAGGTACGCATGTACGGAGACAGCGCTTCACGAGGTAATTCGAACAATAGAGGACTATCTAGAGAAGAAACAGTATACCATGGATTAATTATATAAGTAATGATGCCATCCAACGGGCGTTGATAGTCTTAGGGGGACAATGGAAAATGAACAAAGTCTCTAACTTTCATCCAATGCAAAGTACTTAGGAGTAATTCTGTACTCCAAACTTAGCTCGAAATTCAACATTGAAACCGGGTATGGAAACCAGAAATTGCTTTATACGCCTGTAAACGTATGCTAGGAAGAAGGTAGTCTTCAACCCAAGTATTATGGTTGTTTAAGGCGGTTATTACCGCGGGATTAGTCTACTAAATATCGCCGATAAGGTTCTAGCGAGCGTATTGTGTGAAAGGCTGAAGCCCACCGTCAACCAACTGATTGGACCTTATCAGTGTGGATTTGGACCTGGAGAGTCTACCATCGACCAAATATTTACAATACGCCAAATCTTGGAAAAGACCTACGAATGGAGAATCGACACACTCCATCTTTTCGTCGATTTCAAAGCTGCATTCGACAGTACGGAAGGGAGTTACTTGTATACCGCGATGTCTGGTTTTCTTATATCTTATGGGAAGGACCTCTCCGAGCCGTATGATACCAAACGAGGATGGCGCACCACGTACTTCATAAGAAATTTCAAGTCTCAAAAGCCCTGAGATTGATGGCAAATAGTACGGAATACCGGATTCTCGCTATTAAAACTCCTAGAGATCACGTTCGGCGCATTATGAGTTGGAATATGTCTCATATAAACGATTCAATTCAACTTCATTTTTGATTACTAATTACTCTGTAATGCTGCATTTCGAAAAAGCAAAAAAAAAAAAAAAAAAAAAACTACATTAGAAAACACGTTTAGTTGCTCAGGTCCAAAACCATGTTTATTTGTGTAATTCATAGTCATTTACTTGACTAAGTTTCAAGAGTTCAGAATCGTTAGAAATTTTCCTAACAATTCTAATAAGAGGTGAAAAGTATAATAAATAATTGCCTGCCGAGTATATGGATGTGAAAAAGTAAATCCAGTAATTACAAACAAAAACAAAAACAACAATTATTAACTCACAGTTCATTGGACACTGAGTTTTAATGTTCGAAATTTGTTTGCACTACAACTTACGTAAAGATGTAACGAATGGCATATGTCTACACGCACCTCAAGCACAGCTCAAAGTCAATTTTTTATTTATTTAAATGCCCTATTCAGCAACACTAAGTCACTGCATTGACAATTGTTTACATTGAGCGCAAATACCAGGCGTACTGGAGCGCGAGACCGAAAATAATCATTATTTTCAAATTTCAAATGAACAAAATCAAAAGCTTCTAAGTATCGTAGACAAGTTTCTGTTGAGGGAAATCCACAAAAAATATTATTAAGAATTCCTTTTCGAGTTTTAATTGATCGCTTAAAAAATTAAATCACATAGCGAACTATATTTTTGGTTTCAAAATAAAACTTCCGCTCTGAAATAATGATTATTCTGTGAGTTGACATTTTTTAATAAGAAATGTTATTTACTTTTTGAGTTCTAAGTCTTTCATTATTATTTTTGTAGTTTTATTTTTTTCACCGATAGTAAAATTTAATTCTTGAGCGTTATTGTTTCGCGCAGAAATAAGAATAAGTTTTGAATATTGTTATAATAAAGTACAAGTTTGAAGTGACTCAAAAACGGCGTTGATTACACAGGCCAGCAACCAAAAAACTTTTTCGATAATTTTAACTAATTACTTTGTAATTTGGTGTGCTGATTACGAAAAAAAATTATTAAAAAGTTATATCACCCATCAATTTATCACATTTTACAATTAAGAAAAATAAAGTTTATGTACCAAATATCGTATGTATTAATGTATCGGATATATTTTTAACTTCTTAAATACTTTTTAGTTGGAACATTATTAAAATGTAATCAGATTGGCAATGAAGGAAAATGTTTTTAAGTTGGTATGAATTTAACAGCTGTTAGCTTTCTTTCAGTGACCTCAAATTGCTGTGCGTTTTTATTCAAAATTAAAATGGTTAAACGTGATTGTAAAAATGCTCCTAACGCTTTTTGCTACATATGTGGTAATTTTGTCATTAAAAAACATCAAAGGGAAATTACTGACTTTGTAAAAAAAGTTTACTTTGCATATTTTGGTTTAGAAATCAGTAATCAAGACAAGTGTTGGGTTCCGCATAATATATGTTATGTTTGTGTCGAGGATCTAAGGAAATGGCTTCAAAAAACGAAGAAAGCTTTTAAATGTGCAGTACCCATGGTATGGAGAGAGCAAAAAAACCATTTAGACGATTGTTATTTTTGTTGTATAGATGTTAGTGGATATAACTCCAAAAATAAAAAAGCTATTATCTATCCTAATGTTACATCAGTTGATTTGCCGGTAGAACATGGCCCGAGCTTTCCTTTCCCTGTGTCACCTGAGGATATTGATGATGTCTTACAGTCTAGTTTCGAATTTAGTCAAAGTCAATCGACTGATGATAATTTCCAATGTACTCCGGACAATTTAAAACCACGGTTATTTGCACAAACAGAGCTAAATGATTTAGTGAGAGATTTGGGTTTGACTAAGGAAAAAGCAGATTTGCTTGGTTCTAGACTAAAAGAAAAACATTTATTGGAACCTGAAACATATGTTTGCCATTATAGAAGAAGAGATGAACAATTCGCTCAATTTTTTAGGCAGGACGAGGATCTGGTTTACTGCCATGATATTAACGGTCTAATGAATGAATTTGGCATTGAATACAAAAAAGAAGATTGGAGATTTTTTATTGACTCATCAAAAACAAGCTTGAAAGGTGTGTTATTAAATAACGGAAATACTTATGCTTCAGTGCCTGTGGCACATTCAATTCATATGAAGGAAACTTACATAAATCTTAATATTATTTTAAAGAAAATTAACTATACAGCTCATGATTGGATGCTATGTGGAGATTTAAAAGTTGTCTCTATGCTCCTCGGTCAACAAAAAGGATTCACAAAATTTCCATGTTTTATATGTGAATGGGACAGCAGAGCAAGGGATCAACATTGGTCTAAAAAGCAATGGCACTTAAGGGAAACTTTGAGACCTGGCACAAAAAACATTATACATGAAACTTTAGTTGACCCCAAGAAGATTCTTCTACCACCACTGCACATAAAGTTGGGCCTTATGAAGCAATTTGTTAAAGCTTTGCGTAAATATGGCAATTGTTTTAACTATATGTGTGGGAAATTTCCCCATTTATCAGAAGATAAATTAAAAGAAGGGATTTTCGTCGGACTTGATATCCGTAAATTGATGTTCGAAAAGTTTACTTTGCATATTAGAACTTTGAAACAACAATGAATAAGAAGGAGAAGGATGCTTGGATATCATTTAAAGAAGTTGTGATTAAGTTTTTGTGTAATGTGAAAGCTCCGAATTATAAACTCATCGTAGCTAACATGATAAACAAGTTTAAAACTCTTGGTTGCTTGATGACTTTTTGCACAACCATCTTGACTTTTTTCCTGAAAACTTAGGTGACGTGAGCGAAGAGCAGAGGGAACGGTTTCATCAGGACATAAAAGAGATACCAGGGACGGTGGAATATCAAAATGATGGGTGATTACTGTTGGTCACTTCACAGAGAACATCAAAATGCGTATTGCATTTGGCGAAAAAGCTACGCAAGAAATTTTACGGAAAAAAGGGAGAGAAAATATAAAAGAATAAGCATTTAATATTTTAATTTAAGTATGATTAAGTATTTTTTTTAAATATTAAATCGATATCAGATTGTGGAAGAATGGTAGGTGATAAAAAAACGGTTATGTATTACGGTTTCAGCATTCAAAAAATGCATAAGATTTAGGTAAAATTGTTTGAAAAGTTTTCACAAACTTGTTCTTTGTTGGCCTGTGTTATTTATAGTTTATTTTCTGATGATGTTAGGTGTTCATTTGTAAAAATAAATAAAAAATAAAAAAAAAAACATTGTCGAGCATCGTTTTCCGTTTGCACCTAATCATGGTTGCGTCCGTCACTTCGGACATTACAGTTGTTGTTCGGACATACAGTAGTTTTACGAATGGCAGCAAACGTTTTTGCAAATGCTCCTTCATATAAATTTCTTGATTTATAGTGCCAATGGCAAGAACGTTTTGCTTTTCATACTACACTCGCAGATGGCTTGCCAATCCCAATATTTCGTAGGGAACTTCCCAACATTTTTAGCTTAAAGGCACCTAGAACTCGGCCTCTTTTCGCTGTAGTATAAACTCAGCGCTCTAAATCTGTATGCTTTGACGTATACTTCCGCGTTCATAACCACACAGCCACATTCATAGATGTTTTGATTGTATAATTTTTTACGCACGTGCTTTAGCATTCTTATTTGGTTTATTATTTCGATTGGATGCTACAAGTTTTTTTATATGATCGTCATGTCCGGCCAACTGTCGCAGATCCTCCTACAGCTAGTTGGGCTGTAGTTGACTATGGGCGAAGCACATGGAAAAGGTAGGCAACTCTGCCCAGCATGTGGAGAAGAGGATGAGAAGGTGTATCACTTTCTGTTCGTCTGCCCGGCTTTCGCTCGAATCAGGCTTGAGGTCTTTGGATCTGATGTTGTAAGAAGCGACCACAAGGCTCGTTGGCACTACAAAATCTAGATTTCTCAGATTTCTTCGGAGGTGGGGTAGATTTAAAGGAAATTAAAAAGGGAACCCGAGTGCAATACAATGGACTTAATGCTGTCTGAGTGCTGTACTTGGTAGTTGTCGCGACAAAAAAAATTTTTTTATTCTATATTTGTTTATTCTATTTAATAAAAATAATAGTAATAACAATGACCTTAGCAAGAGGGTAGGGGAACAAAGAACTTTTGTTTTTGACATAAAAGTGTCATTGCCTTCAGTCACCGACTACAATCAACCTACTTTTCTTGAAATGGGCAAAAAAGTAATACAATTTGTCGAAATATTTTAACCACGACTCCACCCGACGTGTCTTCTTAAGACATAATTATTCTAAATGTGAGCCAAATCGCAACGTAAATGCAAATCTGCAAGGTCACGCGCAAAACAGCGCATCAAAATTTCAATATGAACCAACCACACGTTTATTGCTTTGCATGTTAAAATAGGTATATCCGATTTATTTTTTATTGAATTATAAAATAACCAGCGAACATTTTAAAGTCTCAAGTTATTTTTTTTATCGTTTTTCGTTAGTATGCGAAGAAGTGCGAAAGCGCGTAGATTGTTGATTTGCTGTTGACTCGTTACACGAATCATTCGAGTTGCATGTCAAATGTCTAACAAAAATAGTTTTTCGATATTTATAAGCGCATAATTAAGTTTATTAACCTCACGGGATCATCGCATGCGTAACTAAGTAAAATATTATTGAATTTGCATATAAGCAGCGGCAATTGCTAATACGAGTGCGAGCAATGGGTTTGTTGCTTAAGTCTTTCGTGTTTTTACGCGTGATTCGCTGTTTCATTTCCTATAGTTATTGACCCAGTTTCTAGAGCAGCAAAACTTGCGACAATAGCAAAGAAAAACAAATAAAAAAGAATAATAAAGCAAGAAAAAAATTTAAAAAAAAAACAAAATAAAAAAAAAATTAAAAAAAAAAATTAAAAAACAATTAAAAAAAAAATAATAAAAATAAACACAAATAGAAATCATGAAGCGAGGGAGACTAGAAACAGTGAAGTTATGAAAATTCAGTAAGAAAAAAAGTACTATGTATATTTATGCTGATCTTGCCGCCTACCCAACGCATACTATGAATGCATGAATTACTAACTTTTTTCTTTTTGATGTTATTTGTCAATTACCTAGCACTTCGCTGCCACCAACAAATATGTTTACTGCTAGTGTTTACTTAGTGGATTACAAAAATTTGCAAAGTGCATGTAATCTCTACATCACTGCAACACTTATAAATTATTTTCATTTTGAACGGATCTCACATTAATTTCTCTATCATCCCCTTCAACTTTTGGTAGTCATGCTTTAAGCATTTAATTGAATTTGGTTTTTTTTTTGCACGCGCAACACATTTGAAGTCACGTAGACGCGATTTTACGGCTATTCATAATCATTTATTTAAAAAAACAAAGCACAAAAAAAATTGTATTGTATTTGATTTTTCGTCTCGCTTTGTGCGACTTCGCTTTGTTATTTGAATTTGTCCATTCGAAAAAGTTAATAGCAATGGCCAAGAGAACCCGCTTCAATAACTGTATTGAACTACCTGAGCCATGTTTGCATACTTTACTATCGTCGTAGAAGTATCTAGAAATCAGTTTTTGGCCAATTAGCAAAGATTAGCCATTGGTTTTGGGCAATAGGCAGCGCAGTATTTTGTAAAATACGTGGATAGTAATGGAGGTTTCAGACACCGCAAATTTCAGGATTAGCTTGTATTCAACTTGAGATCGCAAAAAATTTTAACTATTGATTAGTGAAAATAGAATATTGTTTATTACAAAATTTGATTATTTTCGCTAAGTTGTCCACTATTGTCGATAATTGCGCTTTTGTATTTTGCCTCTGCATTTTCGTTGGTTTGATTACTTCTTTGGCTTTGTTTGTTACTTTGCCTTCTAATTTCATTGTTGTTCATTTACTTCATTACTTCTTTTTGTGTTTTGTTCTACTGTCAAACCGCCATCTCTACTGCGTGCGCCGCTTCCAAAGCTTTTGCAATTTTTCTATTGTGCATTTTTTTTTGTGTATTTATGTAATTTTTGTCATAGCTTCAGACTTGTTTT
This sequence comes from Anastrepha fraterculus, assembly GCA_037575425.1. NCBI lineage: Eukaryota > Metazoa > Arthropoda > Insecta > Diptera > Tephritidae > Anastrepha > Anastrepha fraterculus. Next base: position 84,668 of record JAYXIM010011834.1, on the reverse strand, counting down.
TCATATTTTTAATTGTTAGTGCATTTGTCAATTAGGCTTTTTCATGCAAAACAATCAAATGTGACATCATTTTGCTAAATTTGCGGAGCCTGAATGAATTGCACACGCATCTGATATTTTTAGAGTTTTGTAATGCATCAACATAAATACTTTTCTATGCAGGTAAGAAAAATACAAAACAGTGATTAGTTGGCTCATCACAGACTGTACGCGGAACATCAGCTTGACGCAGCAATTTTTGTTAAGATCTTTTATTTTATAGAAATGAAACACACAAACTAGAATGAAATACTTTTTGAGAGGGAAAAAATTATTATGCTCTACAAAATTGTTTGCATGTTTTAACATATAAAAAAATTTGCTTGGAAATTTGTAGAACGCCACACCGTGGGCATCATACATTTTTTGGCAAAAGTAAGACGAATGAATGTATGATAGTAAAGAAAAATTATAACCAGCATGTAAAGAGAATGGGAGACATTAGGTTGGCAAAGATTGTAATGAAAGGGCAACTTTCCGACCAACCACGACCTCCATGAAGACCTCCAAAGCGTTGGCACGAGTGCTGGACGTCTAACGCCCGATTCGAATGATGCAATAATTATAGTATATTTTTATTGATTGAAATAGACCAGCCTCTTTAAATGCCTAAAGAGGTTGACGCCTCATTCTAATTATGAAAATCGGACGATGAAAGCAGCAAATTCAAAACATCTTTTGATGAAAATCAAGTGCGTGATAAGGTGTTTAATATCACCTTCAACAAAAAGGTTTAAGCTTCTAATATGCAACATATTTTAAAAATTTGCATTAAAATTTGAATTGTAATCTGAAAATTACATCTGAAATAAAGTCTAAAAATGTATCAGTTTATTTAAGAATCGGTGGTAGACGGTAAGAAAATTTTCTTAAGGGGTTACATGGGTTTCGTTGGTTAAAAAAATCGATTTATTGTTTTTTTTTTGCTTATTAATTTCTACAACATCTCAGGAATATTATCCAAAATTATCAAGTCGATCCGAATAATAAATTCGGGGATACAGCCTTTGGAATGTGTGCGCTCCAAGCCACTTTTATTGTTACTCAAAACTTTAAACGCGTTTTTCTCGGAACTGTGTTTTCAAAGTCGGTTGTCAAATGTTCTCGAAAACTACTCAACCGATACAATTTACTCGTGCTTGAACGAAGGATTTTGCTTTTTTTTTCACTTACAACTATTTAAAAAAAAAAATGTCAAGCAAATTTGACCAAAATTTTCATTTTTTTGCAAAAATGTCTGCCAAAATTCCAATTTTTACTTTTTTTCTTTCCTTCGTTCAAGCACGAGTTTATGGTCTTAACTAGTTAAAGCACTTATTTTTTTTCATTTTTGATGAGCCTGTCAGGAGTTATGCTGACAACGCGGACTCACCTTTTTTTCGAGCGGTCACCGGAAATGAAGTCACACGCTTCTGCGCCATACGTTAAGATGGGCATGATGGGAGCCTTGTAGGGTTAGTTTTAATCGTGAAGAGAACACTTTACCACTCAGTTGCCTACTTAGTCCAAAGTAGTGTTGTTGATAAGAGAGATTCTGCGTTGGATTTCAAAACTCACAGATAAACTATAGATCTGTTTGTGCGGAAAGTTTCAGGGATGCAATACTCTTTTCAACATTCACTTCAGATAAGGACAACGAGCCAGGAGTTGAAAAATGAAATTTGAAAAGGTCGAATTGGTGGCTCCTAAAACACTCAGGCTAAAGAGCCCATTGGATTTAAAGCTCTGGAAAGGGGGTAGATAGTCAAGGAGGGAAGGAGAAAAGTATCAGAGAAAGAGATAGGAAAGAATAGAGACAGAGATAGAGATAGTTAGTCCTGTGAGAATTTTCCAGATTCTTTGGCAAATCTGTAAATATCCTCCAGTTTTAGAGAACGAATATTACTCATTCCCATGACAACGGAACCCAATACTCGTAGTCGCGCTCTAGCAAAGGCAGGACACTCACAGAGAAAGTGCTCAGTGCTATCCGCCTCCTCCAAGCATGACAGGCATACCGGGTCCTCGATGATGCTAATGGTGGTCATATGCTGATCCCATGGGTTGTATCCTGTAATGATGCCGACCATCAACTGAATGTCTTTCCTTCTAAGTTTTAGTAGAAAGTTTGACAGTTTTCTGTTCGGACTTGTCACAAAACACTTTGCAGTTCTGCAGCGTTCTAAACCGGACCATCGCACTTTATGTACATTGCCTACATAATCGCTGATCCAATTCATGATTCCTGCGGAACTGATTCCGATTATTGGCTCTGGCCCTTGTGGGGGAACCGCTGATCCACGGTTGGCCAATTTGTTGGCAATTTCGTTTCCTTGAACACCGGAGTGTCCATGTATCTAAGTACAAGCCAGTTTTGTCTTGCGACAGAATTAAGCTTCTTTTTACATTCTTGAACAATCTTTGAGGTTCTTCAGGGCTTTCAGTGCAGCCTGACTGTCACAGAAAACGCCAATCTGTTTCCTGCTCCATCCAGGAGTTAGTTAGGAGTAGTTATTTACCTAAATGCCATCGTTAGTAATACAAAAGATGCCACTAAACAAATCAGCAATCAGTGGCGGCATCTGCTACTGAATCTACATACTTATTTTTCTAAAACAGCGAAATTGGTATGTTAGATTTCAAGTAAACTATAATTTAAAGTAATTGCATATAATAAATATTTTAATTGTCACCTATGACATGGCGTCAAAAAATTGATGTACACAAGTATCGACGCAGCTAAGAGTTCTTTCCAATCCGCATTCAAGCGAATCCAATCAAGTAGCAACTCCAGTTTTATCAGCCATAGTAATCGATTAAATTATCTCACCTGAAAGAAAAACAAAAACAGCAATTATAGATTGAAAAATTAATTGTAAACACATTAATTACAGTTTTACAGTTTCTATGCAAATAAAATTATTTCATATCAAACTCATTTAGATGCGATAATTATTTATCTATTATTTATTTTTAATGCCAATAAAAATATTGTATGGGATTCAATAACTACACATAAATTATTTCCCAAGCCGTTTATTACCTACTTATTCTACTTTCAACGCTTGCCTGCTGCTCCAGGCTCTCCATTCGTAAGCTAATCAATTTTTATTTCTCTTTTTATTACTTCTTTACAGCTCTCCAGCCAGAAGCCATCTCGTCTGCCTTACAACACATATTTACAATGAGCAAGCGCAAAAAACTGCTGCAACGATTTACCGCGTGATATTCAAACAACAACAAAAAAAATCAACAGCTACATCATTAACACTAAGTTAAACCACAAAGTACTTTGCGCATTCGCATAACTCTCACAATCCAAAGAAAATGGTACTCAATCTACTCTTCATAACAACTGTGATAAAGTCCACGTTCGGCGTAGTCACCACCGGTCTCTGGCTCATACCACTGCTCCTCGCCGCCATCACCTACTACCGCTACGACAGTGTCGATCCGGAGTCCAGACCCATCGATCAATTGAATCTAAGTCCCGACTATGATTTCATTATAGTGGGCGCTGGTTCGGCTGGTGCAGTGGTGGCCAATCGTCTCACGGAAATACGCAAATGGCGCGTGCTACTCATCGAAGCGGGTACAGATGAAAATGAAATCTCAGATGTGCCTTCTTTGGCGGCGTATCTGCAGTTGAGCAAACTCGATTGGCAGTACAAGACGCAGCCCTCAAACAAAGCCTGTCTGGGCATGAAGAATAATCAGTGCAACTGGCCGCGTGGTAAGGTGCTTGGCGGCTCCAGTGTGCTCAACTATATGCTCTATGTGCGTGGTAATCGTCATGACTATGATCACTGGGAATCGCTGGGGAATACCGGTTGGGGTTATGATAACGTGTTGCATTATTTCAAAAAATCGGAGGACAATCGCAATCCCTATTTGGCGAATAGCCCTTATCATGGTCGCGGTGGGTTATTGACTGTGCAGGAATCACCTTGGCACTCACCGCTGGTAGCGGCTTTTGTCGAGGGTGGTCGGGAGATTGGCTATGAAAACCGCGATATCAATGGCGAGAAACAGACCGGCTTTATGATTGCACAGGGCACCATAAGACGCGGCTCACGTTGCAGCACCGCAAAGGCATTCTTGCGTCCCATTAGATTGCGCAAAAATTTCCATCTTTCCATGAACTCACATGTCACCAAAGTGGTAATAGAGCCAAGCACAATGCGCGCTCATACTGTGGAGTTTGTCAAAAATGGTAAGGTATTTCGCATACGCGCCAAACGTGAAATCATTATGTCGGCTGGTGCCATCAATACGCCACAAATACTGATGCTTTCAGGCATTGGACCGCGCGCACAATTAGAGAAACACGGCATACGCGTGCTACAAGACCTCCCAGTTGGTGAGAATATGCAGGATCACGTTGGCATGGGCGGTCTTTCATTTCTGGTTGATAAACCGGTGGCTATCGTGCAAGATCGCTTCAATCCCACAGCGCTCACCATGCAGTATGTGTTGCGTGAACGTGGTCCCATGACAACGCTTGGCGGCGTAGAAGGTTTGGCTTTTGTGCACACGCCCTACTCCAACAGATCCATCGATTGGCCCGATATACAGTTCCACATGGCACCAGCTTCCATTAATTCGGACAATGGCGCGCGCGTTAAACAAGTACTCGGCCTCAAGGAGTCGATATATCAGGAAGTTTTCAAGCCCATCGCCAATAAAGATACTTGGACTATCATGCCCTTACTGCTGCGTCCCCGCTCACGTGGCTGGGTGCGTCTCGCCTCGGCGAATCCTTTCCATTATCCGCTCATTAATGCGAACTACTTTGATGATCCGTTGGATGTGAAAACAATTGTTGAAGGAGGAAAGATTGCGCTAAAGGTTGCCAATGCCAAAGTCTTCAAGCAATTCGGTTCTCGCTTATATCAGCGACCTTTGCCGAATTGCAGTAAATATAAAATCTACTCTGATGAATATTTGGAGTGTCAAGCGCGCACCATCTCTATGACGATTTATCATCCATGTGGTACCGCCAAAATGGGACCGGCTTGGGATCCCGAGGCAGTCGTCGATCCACGTTTACGCGTTTATGGCGTTAGAGGGTTGCGTGTAATCGACGCCAGTATTATGCCGACCATTAGCAGTGGCAATACAAATGCGCCGGTCATTATGATTGGCGAAAAGGGTGCCGATCTCATCAAGGAGGATTGGCAGCGGAATCCGCAGTACCGAGCAGCGGCACCTAAGAGTTAGCAAAACTATAGATGATAAATTCGGTCACAATTCGTAGTATTGTTGGGGATTTTGGCTGTTATGCCGCCAGTGCATGTGGGACCAGAAATCAGGGGCGTACGTAAGCTTTACTATAAACCGCAAGCGGTGCCATCGAGGGGTGGTGTTTCTGGTTTGATGCCGAGAAATGCCATCTTACATAGAAAATATTTCACTACTACAGAAAAATGCACACAAAATGTTGTTTAATTAGTTTGTTTAAATAGAAGATAGAACTATTCGAGTCATACACCTAACTCTTTAAATCATTTCTGTATTAGTGAGCTGCTTTATATTTCTCAAAATGTTTCACTTAACGGTAATTTATAATTAATTTATAGTGCGTCATTATAATTTATTGCTGCACTCATTACACTCAAAATCATTTTACGATTGCATCAATTTTTCTTTTCATAAAACTCTAATAAGTAAACTAAGCATGTAAATATTATTTTAAGTTATTTAAAATTATACTCTTGCATATTAAATTAAATTTTATGCTGAATAAACCAAATGTGGCAAGTTCTTGGAAGAGTTGTTTCATTTTTATGGGTGAGTAAAATAAAAAAAAAATGGTTTTCTACTTTCTGAATAATTCCTCCTACTTTTTAAGACTCGCTTCTGAGACAGCTGAAGTTCATGGTGACCCTCAAGTTTCTAAATTTAAAAAGCAGTTCGTTTCCAAAGCTAAGTAAAATTCTTGTGAACCTAAAATTCAGCAGTGATTGAAGCCCAAATATGGGTTTTTTACATCGTTTATAGAATGTCGAGAGCCTTTTTGTGTTTTTTTTTTTTTGTTTTTGTTGTTCTGTTAATAATAAGCCCGACTAGGAATTTTGGTATGGCGGTGATTAGGCGCAAATAAGGCAGACCGCATTCCAAATTTGCGCCTTATAAGGCAGCCAAACTAGGCCCAAGTCCCGAAAGGTATCACCACACATCTGCCTCATTAGGCGCAGGTTCGAAAAACCGAACTTCGGTAATACTCCGGATGCCCTTCTACAAATCAGTTAGGGATTCCAATTTATGCCTAAGTGAGACACTGCTACAGATTTTCGTGACCACAACCAAATTTGGTATTGTTCTAGCATGCCAATCTTTGCCTTGCCTAACGTGAACCTGGTTAGGTAATAGTGAGGCGTGCCTCAGTAAGGCCTGCCTAATTCGGGCCTAACTGATTCTTCGGCATGCCTCACTGTAATTCTAGTCGGGAGGATGATTTTGTGACCTCAGAAGCTATTAAAAGAAGGATAGATCTCTGATGCCTGAATTACCATGATCGTTACGACTTAATACCCAAAAATAAAAGACTGCCTAAAACTACATCACTCTCAAATCGGTACGATGGCCGATATAGAAAAAAGCTTTTCGCATCACTTTTATAGGCCTACTGCCAAGAAGCCAGGCACAATAATATACGGCTCGTCATGCTGATAAATGCAAAGTTGAAATTTTTAGCGGCTGTTTACAGATACATACCTGGAAGGGAATTAATCTTAAATCAATCAGTTCTGTCTAATATGTGGGCATTCCTCATTCTCAAGCAAGCCCTGGTTCAGGTCGGTCTACCGCGCGCAAGCCAACAGTAGATGACCCACAGAGCCTACTTATGAAGTAACTATAAAGATCTGGCATAGAAGGAACAAACGTGGAGAACTAGGTCCCTCATCAAGCTAGGCCCGCTTTTCATTAGTAAAGTAGTTGGTATCATCACCGGGCGCTTATGGGAAACGTATGAGGTTTCCCTGTAATGACTTCTGTTGCAACTGCAAGTACGAGAAGCAGGTGGAGGGCATTGATCAGTTCCTCTGCCACTATCTCACTCTAACCAGAAGGTAACATTTAAGCTTTTTTACTTCTTTGGATGTCAGTAGTATACGCAACCATCTACAATATTCTATCATTTATTAGAGAGTCGCATTGGGAATTAAAGAGGGAACTGGAATTCAAGTTGTGGATATCAAAATGGCTATCCAGGTCTAAGCGGGCGCCTTTACACTCCCTATAACCTAGAACACATTTTCTAATGCAGTCAACAATGTTTGAGTATAAATTTTATTGCTCCCTAAAGATTTTGTAGTTATGGTTTTATATCGGCTTGTTAATTAGTGTTTCCATGAACTGCTAGAGCCTGCCAGGATGTTCTAAAAGGAAATCCATAATTTAAGCGTAAAAGTTTTGCGCAAATGGTTGAAACATGTTTTGTGGTCGATCTTTAGCTCCAGGGGGCTGCTACGACTACTTAGATGCTTCAGTTATTTCTGCGATTTTATCGACATTTTTTTTTATATCAAAAATACCTCAACGGAATTGACGAAACCAATTTTGCATGTGATTAGCTCTTACAAAATCGGCACCATAAATCCTATTCACAATTTCAGTGACCTGGCTTGCGTTTTCGCCTTTATCAAAGAAAAACTGTAAAATGTACCGAATATCCTCTTTGTTGACTTCCATTGTTAACACCCACAATTGAATGGAACAACCAAGAAAACAGCAAACGAATTTTTTTCGTTTGAACTGTCACCTTGGCAACGGGCATAAACTTTACATTGTTTAATCGATACTTTACGAAATACACCCATCTATCGAGAAAACAATTTATTTCTTTTTCCGAAACTAATATATTCCTGCACCTATACGGCAGCCCAACTTGCAGCTATCAGTGTTGAGAAATAACTTAATTTTTGGCAGTTTCACCGCTCCTGTATTCTCCCTTCTATGGGTGAATAACGTACCTACATAAAAACCTCTTTTGAATTACACGCTGATTCCCATATGAAACATATGATCAGTATGTTTGTTTCTGCACTTCGCTCTCCACCAAGGACAAGAAATTGAGCGAGTAACTTCGGTTGCTACGTCATTGAGGATTCGGCTGCACTCGTCCATTCAATCGTTGTTCAGACAGCAATGAAGCATAATGAGCGAAGATTTTATTTGTATATCAACAACACAGTTTTAGTTTTTTCATAAGCAAACCGTTGTCATCATTCTTTCAAATTCGCTGAGAGCCGATGCACACCTTCTGAATTTTATTTTATTTATTTATTTCCTTTCAAAATTGACTTAAAGAGTAAATCTTATAAGCTAATTGTAAATAAAGCGATAGCGTCGAGGCCTTACGCTTAAACTGTGTATATGGAGTTCTTTTGTATTGTGTCTTAAATTCTATGGTATAGGTTGGCTATTTTAAGGAATTTGGTTATTAAAGATATTGAATCAGAGGTTGGGGAAGATAGTTGCGTCATTGGATTTGAGTTGCTGAAGATTTGTCTTCTGCGGGCGGTGTATAGTGGGCAATGAAGAAGGATATGGGGTATGGTACATATTACGTCCGGGTTGCACGTGCACGTATTTGGGTTGGTGTTAGTCATGAACTGTCCATGTGTAGTCTTTGTATGCCCTAGCCGAAGACGCCCGAACTTTATGACGTCTAGTCGGGTCACCCTATTTTTATTATTTTTTATAAAGTCCGTTATGTGGGTTTTTCTATGGTTTACCTGTTGGTACCAGTAATTGATTGAGGTCCATGTATGGTGCTGTTTGTTATCAAAATGTTTTTTTATATGTTTTTTAATGTCGGTTAAGTTGAAGTTATCTGTCATTAGCGTTGGTGTTTGATGCGCTTGTTTTGCGGTGTAGTCAGCGAATTCTCTTCCGGTTATGTTGGCGTGTCCCGGCACCCAAATTAGTTTGATTTTAGGGTATTTCGCTATCATAATGTTTCTAATGGTGGTTGGGTAGTGATCGTAGTTGTATATGTTTGCTATTGAGTTGATGGCCGAGAGGGAATCAGAACACATTGCGAAGTTTTTGTTTTTGCTCTTTATTGTGTTTATAGCTTTACATATGGTTATAAAATCTGCAGAGTATGTTGCGCTATAGCTTGGAAGGTTTGACCTTTTTATAACCTCGTTTTGTGAGGTTATGCTGTGTGAAGTATTGTTGTCGATCTTAGATCGGTCTGTGTAGATGAAGGTATAGTTGTGGTATTTCTCTTTAATTTCGTAAAACTTTGTTTGATACTGGATTGGGTTCGTGTTGTTTTTGTTTAAGTTACTTAGGGTAGTATTAATTGCTTTAGGGTTTAGTATCCAGGAAGGCGAGTTGTGTATGGTAAGTTTTGGATGTTTTGTAGGTAGATTGAGTTTTGCACTGAGGTTTAACATTTTGCCTATGGCTGGCTCTTGTTTGGGTATGTATTTTCTTTTCTTGTAGTTTTGGGCGATGTTATGGAGAGGGTTGTTTTTTGATACAAAAATTGTTTTAAATAACCTTGCCGTGGTCAAGTGTCTCTGATTTTCTACCGATCGTATATTGGCTTCGAAGAGTATGTTAGCGATTGGAGTGGAGCGCAGTGCCCCCAAGGCAGTTTTTATAGCTGAACTGAGTAATGTTTTGTTTTTTTTTTTCAACTGTGAGTTTGAGGCGAACCCGTACAAAAAAATGCAGTAATTTATTTTCGGAACGAGTAGCGTTTTAACCAATGTGAGTAAAGTTTGGGTATCACAATTAAACTTTAGAGTGGCCAAGCACTTTATGACATTAAGTTGTGTTATCAGTGCTGTGCTCATTAAATCTATGTGAGAGTTCCACATGTATCTTTTGTTAAATATGACGCCTAGTACTCTTAATTCATTGCTTGGCTGGAGGTTTATTTCCTGCGATAAGATTGTGCCTTCTGAATTTCATTCACCATGATTCTCTACAGTTTGGGCTAACTGAGTTTTATTTTCAAGCTCAGAACAGTGGGCATCCGTTTCAGGATAACCTTTATAGCATAAGGCGATCTTGAACTAAGTAAAGTATTTAAGGGTTAAGCATCATTACTTTTAGCATATAAATATGTCAGAAAAATATTATATTAAAAAAGTAAACAAAGTGAATTTGAGTCTAAATTGTTATTGGAGATTTTCTAAACAACAAATCTCATATCCGACATTCATTTTTGTCGCTTTACAAAGTATGTACTCGCATGCAGCTTGGACTTTGAATGGCAGAAAATATTTGTGTGGCACAATTTGTGTGGTATAATTAAGGTCAAACTACAAATGAAATAAACTATTGCATATACTTTTGAATTTGTAAATAAATATAATATATGAATACAAAGTTAGTTTACTTGTGATTTTATTGTAATTAAAACAGGTGAGAGCATTAGTTTTACTCTGAAAAATCAACATAGTAATTGAAGCAATTGGTGAACAAATCGGACATTCAGAGCATTTAATTTATATTGATAATTGATTCTGTCGAAGTGATCACAAACAATTGTTTTTCTATTTCTTTTCTTTTTTTATTGCTTAATGAGATTTCAATATTCTCATACATTTGTGGCCACTATCAGTAACCGCCTGACTTGAGTTAAAAAACATTTCTGTAGCTTATGCTCCCGAGCAATAAGGGTCTATATTTATATGATATTTATATACATCTCTGACATTTTTTTTAAATTATTAATAGAAAAATTTAAATTTCTTCTAAAATTTCAAATTAAACTTGTATTGTACTTGGTGATGTTTTAGCACGAAGAACTTTTTTTGTTTTTATTTATTTACTTAGTTTTAAAGAACCTTATGATGGCTTTACAAAGTGAAATATGAATATGAATATAATTTTTCAGGCAGGCAATGGCAAACCGCCCAGTGTATTTCTGCCATGAAAAAGCTCCTCATAAAACCCATTTGTCGTTCGGAGGCGACTAAAAACTGTAGATCCCCTTATTTGTGGAACAACAACAGGGCGCATAGCACGAGTTGGAGGAGGAGCTCGGCCGATGATTTTTATGTTTTTAATTTTATAAAAATTTTCAATAAAAAGTGACTGCATGTAATTTTTGTATGTGTAAATCAAACTAAACTTTTTAAAAAACCATACACCATTAAAAATTTCAAAGTGAATTATCGAAGTGAAAATATTTTTCACCAACACCAATTTTGGTTCAGAAGCGGGAAAAAGCGTCAATTTATGGAAAGCCATTTCTCACAGCGCCTGCAGAAACCTCATTTTTTATATATAAGTATAGTACAAGGTGGCCCAAAATTAGTCGGAAGATTTACAATTTTTGTAAATGGCATAATATTTCAGTCGTATTTGACACTTGTGGCACTTTACAGCTGAAGTACACGCAAATGGAACATTAACAAGCTAAACCCAGCGCTCCTTGCAACTATTGACGAAAATAAAACGACGATCTGTACGAATATTACAGCGAAAACACTAGTCCAAACAACAATGCAATGCAATAAGATAGGTTGCAACGCATCTATGCCTAAAACAGATAAGAACAAAAAAGAAATGCTGTATACTGGTGGACACATGAGATCGCAGAACTTAGAGATATGTGCATCCATAAGAGTAGAAAGTACACTAGAGCCAGAAGATTGGGCCCGGCGATAACGGAATCGGAAGAATGCAAAAAGAGCAGAAAAGAATTGAGGAAAGCTATAAACCAAAGCAAAAAAGAGAAATGGGAAGATCTACGAAACGATCTAAACAATAACCCATGGGGGTTGGGCTACAAAATCGTTATGACAAACAGTGCCGGATTTACACAAAATGCCGCCCTGTGCACCATTAAGAATGCCGCCCTAATTTTTTAAATTTGTGTGTGCGTGTTTGTATTATAGTACAAAAAATAGTCGTTATACAATAAACAGGTGTAACAAAACAAATTTTGGGTAGTTTTATGCATCAATTAACAGATTATAGAATAATATTTGATATATTTTAATTTTTATTGTTAAGCTAAATTTTTATTGTTTAATTATAAATTGAGTGCCAGGAAAATGTAATAAATAGCATAAAATATAGTAGTACATCTTAAAAAATAGAATCCAATTGAATCTATATAACAGCATACTTACTTAAACACATTATCAATCTTTATTAGATGAGCAAAAAAAAGGAATGATTGCTTTTATGAGATCAAATTTTTACACATCACCTTAAATGCGAGCACGTCTGGCTTTTCGTACTGCAAACTGGTGTATTAAATTGTCACAATTCAAGCGTTCAAGTAAATCAGACTCAATGCACAGTAGAGCCAGACTATTCAGGCGGTTTTCAGACATTGTTGAACGCAAATGAATTTTTACTCTATTCAGACATGAAAATGAACGTTCTGCGCTGCAGTTTGTTGACGCTAATGTGTTAAATATTCGATATGCTATCTCCACATTTGGAAACTCAGTGTATAACTCGTTCGTCCGCAGAAGTTTCAGAAGGTCAGATGGCGAGTTACGTTCTATTTTTCGTTCAGAACAGTACGCGTGAAAATGAATCATTTCGACAGTGAACGAAATCTCAAGGTCTGAAGTATAAGCTTTTCTCAAATATTCCGATCTTTCACGAAGCTCTTTGAAATTCAAACCTCCAAAATTAGTAATCACTAAAAATTTCTCGTATAACCTTTCATATACTTGGTTTCTCTTTCTCAATTCTGAATCAACGTTGTCTAGTATGATATTGAAGGTATTTATCTCTTGATTCGTCAGCTTGTAACTTTCTTCTTCTTTTTCTCGAAACAGTCGTCTGATATTCTTGTATCTGCTGCTACTTTTATTAGTCCACGATAGTCATTAACTACATCAGTAATGTTGATTTCAACTTTCTGTAATCTTTTACTAACCCCGTGGAATCGTGATAGTAAAAAATGCCAAATAATGTGCATGAATGTTATCTCAAGTCTCTATAGTTGAATCCTCAGTACTCTAGCTTCTTGTCTCGTTATAGCATTCTCAGTTACATATTAATCGAATAAGATCGGAGTTTCAATGATTTTGCCATAGTAGACAAAATATTTTGTTACATCAATACGGTTATCTATGTATTATTAAGAACATTTGTCAATAAAAAAGTATTTGAATGCTTTTACTGTATGCACCTGCTTTCTAACCTTGTTTTAGAAGGACTGTCGGTTTTTAACAATTTAATATACAAAATCGAATGAGTGATGTATTTTTTCCTGCGCCACATTTGCGCTAACCGCACTTTCTCCAACTTCGAAATATTTTTGTTATTGCGAATAAAATCAATTTTTATGCCCTAAAGAAGTCAATGAATAAAATCGTTCTGGCGGGTATTGTGGGCTACGTATTATATAACCATAGATAACGATTATTTCTGTGTGTACGAAGGTTTCTGAAGATGGAATTGCAACCAAACTACTAATTACAACAATTATCATGAATCAACATTGTTTAATAAGTAATTCTCATAAAAACAGTTTTTGTCACTCGAATCATATTATATTTATTTATAATATATGAAAAGAAATACTTCATTTTTTCATACACACTAATGCATTCGAGAGATTTAACGTAATTTAATTAAAAATGTTATTTTATACACTAAAACCATAACGTTTTTCAATAAAAGGTTTGGTTTCCCACAATTTCCGACACTGTCGGATAATGTGGGCCAAAACACTTTTTTTAGGAACGTATAATTAACGTTCGGAAATTAACTTTTATATTAATAAAAACATTTTTCTAATAGCGGTCACCCCTCGGCAGGCAATGGCAAACCTCCGAGTGTATTTCTGCCATGAAAAAGCATAAAAGCATAAAAAAATCTGCCGTTCGGAGTCAGCTTGAAACTGTAGGTCCCTCCATTTGTGGAACAACATCAAGACGCGCACACCACAAATAGGAGGAGGAGCTCGGCCAAACACCTAACAGAAGTATACGCGCCAATTATTATTATTTTTTTATTCTTACAATTATTTCTCGCATAGATGAATGACTAAACTTTCACTAACTGTTAGAAACTAATCCGAGATCAGCTTCTTATTTTCTCCATAAGCGTTTTCCCTAAGGTGGCCCCTAATACCCGCCGCTCCTCGAGTATAATTTTTTTTTTTCAATTTTCTTCTCCTAGTTTTGCCGCCCTTCTAGAATCTGCCGCCCTGTGCGCAGGCACCGTTGGCACTTAGTGTAAATCCGCCACTGATGACAAAGCTAGGGACCAAATCCCCTGCGGCTTGTATGGAAACCGAAATGGTAAGCAAAATAGTCAACACACTCTTCCCAACACACTGTGCTGAGAGGGAAGAACTCGAGTATGAAACAACGAAACCTGTCCCAATCACAGAAGAAGAACTTATGGATGCTGCAAAAACAATGAAATGCAATAAAGCGCCAGGACCTGATGGCATAGTTGCAGAAATATTGAAACTATTGGCAATCGAACGCCCTCTTTTGCTGCTAAACATGTACAACGCATGCCTAAAAGAGGGAATTTTTCCAGAAATATGGAAAAAACAAAAACTAGTACTAATCAGTAAGGGAAAGGGAGACCCAACATTAGCGTCCGCTTATAGACCGTTATGTATGCTGGATAGTGCAGGAAAACTCTTTGAGAAACTGATAAAGCATAGGCTTAGCGAAGCCGTAGAGAACAGCGGCGGCCTCTCCGACAGGCAGCATGGTTTTAGAAGTGGCAGATCTACCTTAGAAGTGGCAGGTCTACCTTATCTACTCCAAACGCTTAGTATTACTAGCCACACTGCATATTAGAAATGCTTTCAACAGTTAAAGTTGGATCGACGTTATTGAAGCCTTAAAGATAAAATTCAAGATCCCGAATAATCTATTGTAGATTATTCGCAGCTATCTAAGCAATCGCGTGCTCTTATACGAAACGCGAGAAGGGTGTAAGACCAAACAAATAACAGCAGGTGCGGCCCAAGGATCAATACTCGGACCTGAACTCTCGAATATAAACTACGATGAAATCCTTCAAATAGAGATGCCTGAGCATGTGCATTTAGTGGTAATAATCGCCCGAAACACTGACGAAGCCAAAAGAAAGTTAAATCAGGTGATGATCCGAGTTCAGACATGGCTAGAAGACCACGGATTAAAGCTGGCCACAGAGAAAACAGAGCTAGTCCTTCTAACGAACAGATGTATCCCATTAGAAGTAGACATACAAGTACTCGATGCCACTTTATCGACAAAAAGAGTGGTCAAGTACCTAGGAGTGCAATTAGACACAAGGCTAACCCTCTGGGCGCATATATAGTAAACCATGCTGCCACAAGAGCTGCCAAAGTAAGCGGCATGTTAAGTAAGCTCATGGCAAACCTTGGAGATCCAACGCAGCAGAAGCGAGAACTTTTAATGGGCACGACGAACTCGATTCTTTTATACGGATGCGAAATATGGGCAGATTCGCAAAGGGTGCAATGCCGGCGGAAAACTTTGCAATCTGTGCAACGCACCTGCGCTCTCAGAGTGGCTTCGTCATACAGAACAGTATCTGAAGCAACGGTGTTAGTTATCAGCGGAACCATCCCTATAGATATTCTAGCACAAGAGCGCAAACGGAGATGGGAGGCAAAAAAACACAGGAATCCCGGTACCACGCTCAAACGCTCACACTTTGGCAGGCAAGATGGAACTCTGAACGGTATGGTAGATGGACAGCGAGACTAATACCCGGTCTAAAAAAGGAGGTAGAAAGAAAGCACCGTGAGGTTAACTATTACCTCACACAGTTTTTGTCCGGACATGGATCCTTTCGCAAGTATTTGTGGCGAATGGGTAAAGTGAGCCAACAAAACTGCATATATGGAGGGACGATGTAAGACAGGGCGAGTCTATCCATGTATACACAGATGGCTCAAAGCTCGAGGGCAAGGTGGGCGGAGGTGTATATTCCGAGCATCTGGGTATCTCCTTCAGTTTTAGGCTCCCCGACTACTGTAGTAGGCCGAACTGGTGGCAATAACGAAACCCGCGACACTGGTACAGTATGATGCGATATTCGGAAATGACATCTACATTTTCACTGACAGCCAGGCGGCGATAAAATCCCTCACAAAGCAGTCGACAACCTCCAAGGTAGCCATGAAATGCCACACATCTCTTAACGAGATGGCTGAGTCATTTCGCCTAAGGGTAATATGGGTTCCTGGCCATCGCGACATTGAGGGTAACTGCAGAGCCGATGAACCAGCGAGAATCGGCACCAAGTTGACCGATGAAGAAATCCTTGAAGAAATCGGAAGGAAAGCAAACGAAAGATGGCGTAATGCAGCCACCTGCAAAATCGTCCATCACGTGTGGCCGACTCTTAGTGCTAAACGCACAGAATCTTTGCTAAGCCAAAAGAAAAACAGTCTTAGCACACTGATTTCAGTCAGTCAGATTTGCTTTTCTAGGCAAACAATTTTTTAACGAATTGGAAGATCTCAGTTCCGCAGAAGTACGAGATCTTCTAAAATTTTTGAAAAGCGCACAATGGTTTTAGGAAAAATAGGGAAAGCTCCCCCACGCGGCATCACAATGGGCTATGAGCCTGAGTGTGTCCCAGAGGACAACCGCTTCAACCTAACCTAACCTACTTAGTGTTAATCGAAGCCTTGAACTATAAATGCCTTTTAACCGTCTAAGGAGTAAAGGTTTTTATTTGTATTCCTATCTTATATTCATTGTATTCATAAAAGTGCACTTACAGTACTGGCGCAAATTTTTTTTTGGAATAAAATCTTAATCCCATATAGGGGATTAAGGGTTACCGAGAAGTTCGTCCTAGATTCTTATGCACGTTATTATTCGGATAATTCTTGATTAATTTCGTTATATGACGTGAACAGTTGGAAATGAGTTTTTTGTTTTTTTTGAGGTGTACAAAGTTATATTTGACTTATGAAATGAGTGAGAACCCTATTTCCATTAATTTTGCTGTGACTACAACTGCTGAAGCGTGAGCTGGTGCGATATGGTGATGAAATCGGAAAATCATTCAACTTCCTCGATTCAAACGAATATCAAACAGAATGAAATAGGCCGATCTGGCTGCAACTAGGAGTGTTTTTTCAAAAGATGCTATTAGTTAGTAGCATAACATAACCTCTATATGCACCAATGGTGCAGTGGTCACTGACTTTGCATGGACTTTTCAAACGGCCTTCTCACTAGACAGATTGAAAAGTGAAAAATCGGTCAGAAATGTTTACTTTACTTAATAGTTTAAAGAAAAATTGCATAACGCAAGAGCATTGGTGGATATCCATGTAAAAAATTATAATTAAATGCCAAAATCTTATTAAAGCTCATCCAGCACTTTTGTGCTCCAATTAGCCAATAGCGCAGCAGTAAGTAGTCGAACTTTTGTCAGACCCCCCGCAAGTGTACACATTTCTTTTTAAATTAAATACCAAAGTACATAGTAAAAACGTAAAGTTCATGACTTTTGGCTGACATTAACAACATATTATATTATGACTTGAGTGTGTATTCAAATTTTTATTGAACGCCAATTACAGTGTTTTTAATTGTAGGCTTAAATTGTTGAATTGTTTGAACGGATGATGTGTACTTAGTGTAATTATTTTAATTTGTAACTGTATGAATGCTCATCAGTTTTATGGGTTTCTCTTTGCTTGGCTGATTACGCGGGAAATCACACACAAAGGCAGCTCATCCGTCATAGCCCACCTCGTGTAAATAACTTTTATTTACCATCATTAAAGTTAAAAAGAATAAGAAATTGACATACACAATTGTAAAACAGCATTTGAAACCGGAAATGGAAATAATCACTTGCCAGACAAGCAAACATTTCATAAATGGCATAGACTTAAAGACAAATTAATATAAAGATTTTAAAACCATTATTTGACTGCAATCAGCGAGATACATTTGGCGGATAAAAGTAAGAAAAAAGGAGAATCAAAAAACGTATGAATCACGCATGCCTACTTCCTGGTAGACGAGTATTGCGTATTGCATATTTCTTGTTTAGAATGTACACCAAAAATAGTTCCAAAAATATTTAAGAAAAAAAAACGTTGCTTATGAAACCGGCGATTTGATTACAAGCACTAGATTTGCTTGATTAATTAAATTTTTTTTTTTTTTGTGTTTCTTATTATGATTGTTATTACCATGCATGGTTTACTTCTATTTTCCGCCATTTATGCTTATTTGGCAAATACTCGGCAGCCACTCAAATTGTTTGAACCTCTGTTGGCTTATAAAATCCAACGCTTTTAGTGTGAATGAACCGCCTTGCATCTTAAGCTTTTTTTACTAAATTTAACTTGGTCTTTTATTTTATTTTTAGCTGATTGTATTCCTGATTTTATTAAATTACTTACTCATTGAGTGGCATTATTCGACAAAGAGTGGCACAAAGACGCCGCAACACTTGAAATGTCAATGCATTTTACGAATATGGAAACTTTTCAAATAAAGCTTTTACTTTGAGCTACTGAAAAAACGATTTTTTTATTATTTCTGGAAAACCCTTTTTTTTATTATTTTTTTTTTATTATTTTTTTTATTATTTTTTTTAATATTTTTTTATTATTTTTTTATTGTTTCTTATTACTATTTTCGAAAAAACAAAAATTTAGACTAAGCAATTAATTACTGAATGCGTCAAGAGCAAAGAATGTGATGACCTTTCGACGAGGCTCACATGCTTCCTGTGAAGGAGCATAACAAACTGCTCAGCAAGCAATTTCTGCTAGGGTGTCACCGTATGCCTCACCCATGCAGACACCTGCTTGAGCCTGAGCCACCTCACAGGCACATCAGGAGGCACTTCCTCAACTACGTGGACGAGACCCTATACAAAACAGGCAGACCACTCCAGGATCGGACAGTGTACAGACAGGCCATAAACGACATTCATCGGGAGACCCTTACCACCTTCTTTAGCTCCCGACCCCCGAATGCCGGTATCGGAGTCCAACCACCACCAATTGCAGACAAAGATATCCAGCTTCCCCGTGAGTCCCGCGTAACCTTGGCACAATTACGTTCTGGATACTGTAGCAGGTTAAACTCCTACCTATTCAGAATCGACCCCGACATACTAAACATATGTCCGGCATGTGAAAGCACCCCGCACGACACTAACCACCATGTGAAATGCCCCATCAAACCCACTCATCTAACACCTCTCTCCCCCGTCGAAACAGCCAGTTTCCTGGACCTACCGTTAGATGAGCTAGACGAAGACGACCGGTGATTACACTACACTGACAGGGCAAAGATACTGCTACAACAACAACAGGTGATGACGTGGTGACTCACATCCCGAACATACTTAAGTTATGAAGGCAACACTTCTCACACCTGCTGATGGTGACATTAGTGCACATCGAAGAGAAGATGTAGGCACAAATCCCTCATTCATTGCGAACAGCGTTAAAGAACAATTAGGCCGCG
The DNA here is from genome assembly GCA_037575425.1 of Anastrepha fraterculus. Lineage (NCBI taxonomy): Eukaryota > Metazoa > Arthropoda > Insecta > Diptera > Tephritidae > Anastrepha > Anastrepha fraterculus. The sequence goes on along the minus strand of JAYXIM010011834.1, from coordinate 65,223 downwards.
AGAGCTGACGGTCTGCCAATTGAGCTGTTCTAAAATGGCAGTGGGTAGCTGGTAAGGTGCATAAACTCCTTTGAAAATTGCGGTCGGATGAAAGCATGCCTGTCGATAAGAATTTAAAAGCGATCTGCTTACTCTACAAGAGAGATAATTCTGCAATATCCGCCAACTACCGCGAAATTTCGTATATTTGAGGCTGTTTCCGGCTTCGCTTTTCTACAGAATTTCTTGAAGTCAGGCATCGCGATAACGCTACGCTGCCTTGTATATAGAACGCGGAGGGTCGGCTGATCGAAGGTCGGGTGGACGACATTTCATTGTAAAAAAGGAGATTTATTCGACAAGTAAAGAGAAGCAGACATTTCACTGTACTACTGTAGAAGGTAAATGTCCGCTTTACACTTTGCGGGTATTCGACTCGAACCAACATTTTTTAAGCTGTATTACTGGAACTGATGTCTGTATCAAATTTTGTATCATGGATGCTTGAATAACTAAAATTCGGCGACTTCTACGATGCTTGATTCAAATGAGAAATCATGAAAATATTGCTGTCCAAGCTTTTTCGGAAGAAATCCTTCCAAACAATTCGAAAAGTATAAAGTAGAAAAAACTTTTGTAAACTACACCAAACTCGCTTATACACGTAAATCGAGGTCATGTTAAGAATATTTTTGATTGGCGGGATGTGGTACACTTTGCGGCAGCTATTGGTGTTTGCCCTACAGATGCAGGTATGGTACAAAAAGTGAAGAAGCGACTTGAACGAAATCCCCGATAAAGTGCCAATCAAATGGCGAAAGAACTGAAAATATCTGACCGTAGCATCCGCCGCATACTGAAAAAGGCTTTAAAAGTCAAGCCTTACAAGATCCAAAACGCGCATGATCTCACACCAAAGTAGCAACAAGTCGGGCTTGAGAGAGAGCGAAGGAGTTGCTTCGCTTGGACGAAAGCAAACAATTTCCGAACATTGTATTTTCTGACGGCAAAATGTTCAAATTAATCAATTCGTTAACTTCCAAAATGATAGGGTTTATTTGACCGACCATTCACACGAGAACTTGAGTCATCGATTAGCCACCAGGAGACAGCACCCGCCAAAGGTAATGGTTTGGGCCGCTGTAACCGCAGATGGGCGCTCTCCAATCGTTCTCTTAGAGCCTGGGGTCAAGGTAAATGTGAAAATTATAGGGAAAGTATTCTGGAGCGGCTTTGAAGCCGTGGGCAGACAAGTATTTCGGTGGCAGACCATAGACGTTTCAACAGGGCTTGGCACCGTCGCACAGAGAACCAAGTGATCTAGGAATGGCACAAAACAACGTTCCGAACTTCAGAAAGTCCACACAATGGCTCTCAAATTCACCAGACGCGAAACCGATGGATTATTCTCTTTGTGCCATTGCGGAGAGCAAGGCCCGAAGGTTCACGCTGAAAAAAGCCATTGTCCGCGAGTGCGCCAAACGGCCTGCAAGTCACATTCTGGCAGCTTGCGATTCGTTTCTGGACCGTCTCAAGGCCATAGTCAAAGCAAAAAGTTGTCATATCGAGCAAAAGTAAATTGATTCTTAATTTTGTATTATTTTCACACATTTTTTACTTTGAATTGAATAAAAGTAATTTTCCAAACTAAATTTATGACCTTTTTAATTGGTTACACTTCGAATACCGGACCTTGTATACGCTATATTGCATATTACTTTCTAAGGAAGGTGTTAAACTCTTTTATTTAATATTCTCAGCTAAGACTTAGTAACGTGCAGTAGGAAAATTTCAGTTTGTTTATAAAAATAACAACAAAATACCGCATAAAAAGAATTAAAATGTAAGTTAATTGGGAACTTTTATCTACATACATATGTAAGTATTTAGGTACGAGTGTGTGTAATAAAACGTGATATGATGCCTTTTTTACGTCATGTGTGCTATTAATTTAATATATTCTAGCAATGCAAATACATACATACGTACATATGTAACTAATAACTAGTTATACTCGTATTTGCGCAGATCATTGATCTGCAGATAAGAAATAACAATATTACAAAGTTGCAAATTACTTATTATATAACATTATATTTTTTTATTATTTAGCAACAATTGGGGGAGAGGAGCGAGCAACGCTTGCAATGAAAATCGTGCTTGTTGCCCGAGTGAGAGCAGTAAAGTGACAAAACACATAATTTACTACTCAAAGGGGAAAAATTAGAACCCTATTAACCGACAGAGACCGATCGACTTTGCGGCAGTGCGAAATACTCGTATGATAATTGGGGGAGAGGAGCGAGCAACGCTAGCAATGAAAATCGTGCTTGTTGCCCGAGTGAGAGCAGTAAAGTGACAAAACACATAATTTACCACTCAAAGGGGAAAAATTAGAACCCTATTAACCGACAGAGACCGATCGACTTTGCGGCAGTGCGAAATACTCGTATGATAATCTCTAACACGAGGCAACAATTATGTTATGATTTATGGCTAATATTCTTAATTTAGTGAATTTATATTTAGCCTGTAAGGTATTGTAAAATGACTGTGCTGATGTAAATGTAATAAATAAACAAATAAACTAGAAGTCTGTGAACTGCATCTACAGTAATCTCGTTTCTTCACCGCCATATCTTATGCATATATGTATGTATGTGTATTCTGCGTGCTCTCGAGTGGGGTAACCGAACAATTTATTTATTTTTGCACAGCGTGGCAATACAAAAACAAAAAATTGTATATCCTGAAGTGTTAGAAAAAATTATGCACGTAACTTATAACTTAGCATTAGTGGCAGAACAAAGCGGGTCGGCGTTTTTTTTTTATTAATTTCAATTGAAGAATAAAATATATTTGCCGGAAAATCGAGTACAACTAATTCAACAATTTCGCAATTTTGTACAATTCAATTTTGTATTGTTTAACTATTTTTCGTCGGTTAACACATGTTTGAATTCTTGAGTGGCCTTGAATTCGCATTTGGCTACAATCGCTGCATTTTGCCTTTTGACGAAATTAGTCTCACTGGTGTTAAATTCTTACAAATGTTGGCCACACATACATACATACAAAAAAAAAATATATAAAATATAAACAAACTGAAAGGAGAATGACTTGTAACTTAAATTCATTTCAGAAAAATATATTCAACGTACCGATTTTTTTATAGTAAAAAATAAATCTTGTCATTCACTGCAAAGCGGACAAGACGGTTGAAAATATCGTTTTTTGTTTTTGTTTTTGTTTGTTGCATAAATGGTTAGTATAACCATTCAAGATTTTGGTGAACAAAATTTAAAGCGGAATTCAAAACATTTTATTTGTTGCTGCGGGTGTTGCACGGACCTATTGACAGTTTAGGCGAGTAGCTCATCTAGCAGATGGGGAAGAGCGTTGCTCCGTTGATTTCTTTCTTATGTGCCTTATTTTGTATTTGTGTATGAATAACCGTTTTTAGGGAGATGAAAGGATTAAAGAATGAAAGGACCCCAAATATTGCAGTTTGTAATGATTTTTTTTTTAACTTTGCGACAATTCGGCTATCGGCTCCAGGGACATTCCCTACTCAAAATGATATCAGGTTTCACTATTTTGAGCTATTTGAGCTTTATTCGACGAAACAAATATAGCTCTCTTAAAACTTATGAGAGAGTGGCAAAACGTAATTGGTTTACGCAGCTTTCCAGAACAAAATATGGGAAACGCATCAAACGGTAATATAAGGGTTTTATTCTAGACACAATGGAAGGCAAAACCAAAGAAAAGCGGAGATATGCACTTCATTAACGCCTACGTGGTGGAAAAGCAGATTGAAATGTAAGTATTTAAGAAGCAGACTACTCCGACCGCATGAAAATAATGTTTTTTGTCACAAAACTATTAGCTGTAGAACTTTTGCAATTTTTTCTATTTACTTTTAGGACATATAATGAGAAATATTTAAAGATATTTCTAATAATAATGGGTAGTCGAAAAAGTCTTTTCGTATTTTGTCAATAGATGTCGTTGGAGTCATCTATTACATTGTGTCATATCATATGATGTTAGAAAGGTGACATTTTAAGCTTCATTTAACCAAAAAAAATTAAATTCGGAGAAGTTGAAAAAAAGTTATAGCCGTTCAAAAATGTGTGAAAATAATGAAGAAATTCGCTATATTTTGAAATTTTTGTATAAAAAAGGGAAGAATGCCACGCAAGCCACCAATGAAATTTGTGAAGTTTACGGAGGCGATGCTGTATCAGTTCGTGTAGCACAACAATGGTTCGCTCGCTTCCGTTCTGGAAATTTCGATGTGAAAGATGTACCTCGCTCCGGTCGACATATCGTTGAAAAAGTCGATGAAATTATGGAAAAGATTGACCAGGACCGTCACATAAGCTGCCATGACATCGCCAAGGCACTAAACATTCATCATCAAATGGTTTTGAACCATTTAAAAAAGGCTGGTTACAGAAAGAAGCTCGATGTTTGGGTACCACATGAATTGTCTGTGAAAAATTTAATGGACCGAATTAATATAACATCTGCGATTCTTTGCTGAAACGAAATGAAATCGAACCATTTCTGAAGCGAATGGTAACAGGTGACGAAAAGTGGATAATGTGCGGAAAAGATCATGGTGCAAGGGTGGTGAAGCTCAACAAATGGTCGCAAAGCCAGGATTGAAGCAAGCAATCGAAAAAAAAAACGGCCAGAACTGATCATCAGAAAGGGCGTCGTCTTCCATCAGGACAACGCTAGGCCACACACATCTTTGATGACTCGGCAAAAACTGGGAGAGCTTGGCTGGGAAGTTTTGATGCATCCACCATATAGCCCTGACCTTGCACCATCGGACTACTATTTGTTTCGGTCAATGCAGAACTTCCTTAATGGAGTAAAGTTGGCTTCAAGAGAAGCCTGTGAAAATTACTTGTCGCGGTTTTTCGCCGAGAAACCACAAAAGTTTTACACTGATAGAATAATGTCTCTAAAAGAAAAATGGCAATAGGTGGTCGACCAAAATGGTACATATTTGGTTTAATAAAGTTCATTATAAATATAAAAAAATGAGTTGAAGTTTGATTAGATATACGAAAAGACTTTTTCGACTACCCAATATGTACCTAAAAATTAAGCAAAAAAGTAAATAAATTGATATTGTAGAAATTTCAGGAACGTTTAAAAGTAAGACCACAAAAAGTTTGCCACTGCTTACGATTTATAATTTTTTAACTTTTTTTCAAATTCGTTTTTCTACAAAATTTAATTGTCCTGGAATGTAGCTCCAAACCTTATTCAGCGGTTTCAAAATTTAAAAATAAAGAGTGTTGCTTGTTATTTTATTACTGATTAAGAGAAATTAAGGAAGAATAAAATAACTTTAACTAAATTTTTTAATTCACTGAACAATTAGGACGAAAATTCGGCCAATTTATATTTTTATTTAAGCTTCTGAATTTTTTTATTTTAATTAACTTTTTTCTCAATTAAATGAAACATTAGGACGTCGAATTTTTGTTTTAAACTTCTATAATATTTTTTAAACATTTTCTGCTAAATGTTAGTTTAGCTAATAAAAAAAACCATGCCTGCTGCAAAAAAGTTTCCGGACAAAAGTCTCCACAACCATGACGGGTAACGATCAAGGTGATACTGAAACCAATGTACTGAATGTAAGCATTCAGATAATCCCAAACTGAAATAATCGCGCTTGGAAAATTAAAAGTGAAGTGAAAGTTGATTTGTGTTTGCAATTCTAAGAAGTATTCATTCTAGTGGCCCAAGAGGTTGATGCTATATTCCATCTCCCGACTGTGAAGTGTTTGTTTGACCCCGAAAACCGGGGAAAGTGGAAGTTGGCGGTTGGTACACGGAACTGTGCCGGCTCATTAACGAGCTTTTTGTCAAAAAATAGCACAAAGTAGCACATCGCCCTGCGTATTAGCTAGATTTTGCTTCGCGTAACTTTTTTCTGTTTGGAAACTAAAACATTTGACGAAAAACAAAACGCGTACTGCAGACGTTGAGGACATTGAAGGTCGAAGAAAGCCTGCCTGGATAAGATTTTCAAAAATGAGTTAAATAAGTGCTTTGGTATGCCGCTCGACTGTGCAAAGCGATGTGTAGATTCCAAATATTTTGAATAAAGTAAATCAACTTTAAAAAATGTTTCTTTAAATTTTTCTTCATTTTGTACCAGTTCGAGAACTTTCTTCATTTTGTACCAGTCCGAGAACTTCTATGCAAATAATACAATAAAATTTGTTTTCTGGTTTTCAAACGAAAATTGAGCAATCATGACTCTTCGATAATAGAGTTTGATGAGCAATAGCTCATAGTTTTAATGGTTTAAATTAAAAATATTTATTTCTTTACAATAATTTATACGATAAAACTTGGGCAAAACGGCCTAGTAGCGCCCTTCATGTATCTTATTTTTCATATAAATGAATTGGTAAAATATAACTATAAATAAATAAATATTTGTTACATAAATGCATAAAACTCAGTCTAGCATCGAGGACTTTAACCGAGACCAAAAATACTCAAAAAAGCATAGCACAACAAAAAATATTATGAGATGTGTCGGAAAAATAATAAACAATAATATACTCAAAAAACAAAACACACTTTAATAAAATAATCTCAAAATCGCAATCTTCAGGGCCGTGTATTACTAAATTATTTAAAATTTTTAAATAAATAAAAAAACTCAATATTTCAAGCAATTTAAATCGATTCGTAACTCTAAATTACAAATTCAAATTTAAAAAATCAGCCTCCTAATTTAATTGCGCTTCAACTGACAGACGACAATTCGTTAGTGTTCTTGCTGTAACCAATTTTTGATTTCAATTAAACTAAAGGGAAAAAAGGTTATTCTTTAAATAGAACCAAAAAATCGCTTCTGACAATTTCCATTTCATTTACCTTTGCAACTACAACTACATCCATTCCAACTCAACTGTTGTCTAACAAAATCACCCGGCTTGAGCGTACAACAAGTGTCAATAACTCCATTAATCGAATGAGCCATAATTTAACAAACCGTGAAGTTGATGATCCAAGGCAAAGGAAAAATAACAACAATAATAAAACACAAAACAAATTATTTACTGCCAAGTCACAATTCGCGAAACGCGCACGTAGCAGTTAGAAGCTGAAGCAGTAGCAGCAGCAGACACCTAAGCGGCGCTTCTGTTCTGCCTTGCTTCTGTACCCGCTACTGCAACTGCTTTAGCTTCAGCTTCGTACTGCTACAGCAACGAGCGACTCAAACGCGTGCCTCCGCACAGAAAATGCTGAAAGAAGAAAATGGAAAAGAAGTCGGTCAAAGCCAACTACTTGAACGAAAATGTGACCAACAAGATTCTTAGCATAAATTCACAAAATACACACGCACATATACATGCATACATATACACACATAGAACCGCTAAACTTGTGCGCACTTGTTCTCAACTTAGAACCGAATCGCTATTTTCGGTTATCTGTTTTTCACTTTCAATACTGGCACAACATGAACTGCCATGTTGTTACAACAACAACAACAATTTCAACTACCGCAATTTGAGCGCTTCAAAAGTTGCTTATAGACCGGTAAATTATCGGCACGAAGGTGTCGGCAGGCAGCAAGTGCAGCTACGAGTTTAACAAGTTTCGAATTTTTTTCGTCTCCATTTGTGGCACCGTTAGTTGTTGCCTTGACTATTGCGCATGCTCACTGCTGCATGAATGCCAGATTGCTTAAAGCCACCGCGGTTGCCTCGGCCAAGAACAAAATGAAATAATATCGCAATACTGATTTCATTGACGGAAAACTCGAAGTTTAATTATTTACCAAAGTACCATATTTCTATTATTCTTTTATGGTAGAGAATGACATTAAGGGCCCGCAGCAAACATCCATTAGCACGAGCACATCCGGTCACATTAACTGCAACTGTGACCAGTTACGAATTAGTGAATGGTTTTGTCCGTGCACTCAGACATCTGAAAGAGTCACAAGCTCTCCGAGGCACAGTAGTAATGAAATACTAGTAAACATTTCAAACTAAAGGCAAACTTTCTTACGGATGACGGCGACTCCATGTCAAATTATGCAAGTATTTTGGACATTGCGTAAATTTTGCTCAAAATTAATTTATTTGTAGGCTTGAGTAGAATAAGAAGTACATTGAAAAAAATATTAAATTTATAACTTTCAGATTTATTCAATATTGGTAATTTTGGTATTTATTAATTTTGAGTTTTATTTCATGTTGAAAATTGGCGTGTAGAGTTTTAAAGTGAAATATCTTCGATTGCTTTTTAACATTTTTTAGACTAAAATATCATGTGTCTGCTTACTAACGTACTTAGCGACGCTTCAAACGATCGTATGCTAGCCCATCGCAGAGCAGTATTCTGCACTGATTTTTACTGATTCAGTGTACTTTAGGAAGGGTCGATTTGTGGGGAGGCAAAAAAATCGCCCATTGCTCTTTGAAAATCATATTCTAGGGATCAAAATAAGACACTTTGCCGAAGGAACCATACCTCTAAAACGAATTCTGATGTCCCCCAATTTGGGTCGAACTTTTTAGTTTCTTTTCTCACGTAAAGGCCAAAAATGGTGATATTTTGAAATTATTGTATGGGGAACCCCCCAGGGGAGTTCCAGGGGGTGTGCCACTGGCATGGGTGGATCGGCCGTCCAAAGTTAGTGGGGGTCGGTCATACATTTGGACTCGATTGGAGCACTCCAAATGGGTCAAAGTGGGATTTGAGGCGATTTTTAAATCGACCCGCCCTAGTGTACTTATTTGAATATAGGGCGAAAAGTTGATAGAAGCTCATTATGAAACTTTCAGCTATTACTGAGCATAGTCTCAGCTATTAATAAAAGAATATAGTTTATTGAAACAACGATTACAACGATTTGTATGCTATTTGGCAAAGGATAAGTATTCATGCGATAGAACTGTTTCTTCTCTACAAAACTATGTTAATTGTATTTTTGAGTTATTTAATTTTTTATTCATTTTTAGGTTTAAAAATGAAATACCCAGGAGGCAAAAAGTTGCGAATTGACGGAAAAAATGAACTACGATCATGAAACCATTTACCGAAAAATAGGTGCCTCACGAACTCATCAAAAAAACAAAGAAAGTCGCCTTCAAATTCTTTCTCAGCATCTCACCCGCCATAGAGCAATACGCGGTCATAAACAGCGACTTACAAGAATTGAAACAAATGATGAAACAACTAGTTGCTCAAATGACCAACATGATGAATATCATAACCTTGCTTGTAACTAAACTTGATAAACAATAAATTAATAATCGCTATCTGGAATGCTAACGGACTATACCGCCACTTACTAGAATTGAAAATATTTTTAACCGACAATGCAATTGATATCATGCTCATTTCCGAAGCCCATGCCACTGAGAACACCTATATAAACATACCAAACTTCGATAATTATTATACAAATCACCCTGACAATAAGCTCATGGGGGCACAGCTATCATAATAAAAAGAGCAATAAAATACGTAGAAATGGATGGCTATAAAGCAGAACATATACAGGTGACTACAGTCTGCATCAACACTTTGACTGGCCCAATAAATATATCAGCTGTTTATTGCCCACCCAAGTATAATAACACAAAACACCAATACCTTGATTATCTTAAATCAGTTGGAAATCGATACATAGCAGGGGGAGACTACAATGCTAAGCACGTAACATGGGGATCTAGGATAACCACTACGAAAGGAAGACACCTATATGAGGCCATTAAGGCAAATAACAACAGCATATTAAGCACAGGAGAATCGACGTATTGGCCAACTGACACTAAAAAACTTCCTGACTCTATCGACTTCTGTATTACGAAAAACCTGACTCATGAAAACATTGCAATAAAATCATGTCTTGACTTATCATCAGACCACTCACCATTAATAATAACGCTCTAGGATAGACCTGTTAGAAAAATCATCACCTCGCTATATAACCATAAGACGAACTGGAATATATTTCGTGATGTCATAAAAGAAAACATGGAAACTCGAGTCTCTTTGATATCCTCCTCCGAACTGGACAATGCAATCGTATATTTAAACGATAACATAATAAAAGCAGTAACACAATCCACACCAATAACCTTAAACAAAGAAAATCCCTGTTTTTATTTTAGACAAAATTAAACAAAAACGCAAATTCAGGGAAGACTGGCAACGCTCCAAACACCCAGCCGATAAAACTAAACTAAACAAATCATCAAATGAACTCAAAAAAATTCTTCAAGAACATAATGACAATCAACTGAAGAAGTAGCTTAGCAGCCTCCAAACAACTACAGCTACCAACTATTCCCAATGAAAGCAACTAAAAAACTCTCTAAAACAACCATACACAACCCTCCAATAAAAACAAATTCCAACACATGAGCTAGAACAAGCAAAGAAAAGGCTGAAACATTAGCTGACCACTTTAAAACAATATTTACAAATAGCATGGATAATAAAGACATTAAGCTGCCAAACACAATTGAGAATGCAGACCACACAATACAAAACACGATTAAAGAAGAAATCCAGTATTATTATATATAAAGAAACTTAAAGACAAAAAGACACCGGGATATGACCAAATAAATGGAAAAATACTACAGGAGCTACCCGATACTATAATAAACTACATACGAGACCTCTTCAACGGAATAATTAGGTTCCAATACTTCCCAAAAGCATGGAAAGTTGCACAAGTTATAGCGATCCCCAAGCCAAACAAGAACGCCACTGTTGCTAGCTCGTGCAGACCAATTAGCTTGCTGCCCATCCTCTCTAAATTGTTTGAGAAAATACTGCTTGACAGAATTGACCCGATTCTAAAAGAAAAAGACGCTATCCCCTCACACCAGTTCGGTTTCCGAAAACAACATTCAACTGTGCAACAGATTCACAGAGTAGTAAACAAAATTACAGACGACTTCGATAAGAAGATAAATTGCATTGCCGTGTATTTGGACATCGCGAAAGCTTTTGACAGAGTATGGCACAAAGGACTTCTATATAAACTAAAAACCGTACTGGGCCCCATACTGTACTTAGTATACACAGCAGATATACCAACGCCAACTACTCGAGGATCAATGATAGCTACATTTGCAGACGACACAGTTTTAATGTCAGCTAACCACAATGAAGAAGCAGCAACAAAAACACTGCAAGATACGCTATCAGCTACAACACAATGGTTTGAAAAATGGGGCATTGAGGTCAATAAAGACAAAACACAACATGTAATATACGCGAAGAGAAAATCTGCAAGATATCCAATCCAAGTTAACGGGGAAGACATAAAAATACACTCAAGTGCAAAATACTTAGGCATAACGATTGACTCAAAACTCACATGGAAAAAACACGTACTGAACAAGAGAAACGAGATGAAAGACAAATTCCGACAACTCTACTGGCTACTAGGAAAACAATCAACCCTAAGCTTATTTAATAAACAAATGATATACAAATCAATAATCAGACCGACATGGACCTACGGACTAGAAATTTGGGGGACTGTCAGTAAATCAAACCTACAAATCATTTAGAGAAGTCAATCTAAGATGCTAAGGACATTGACAAACGCAAATTGGTACATAAAAATTTACGATATTCACCGCGACCTCGGCATAGACACTGTCACTGAAGCAGTAAAAAGAAGCAGCAGTAAGCACATCTTGCGACAATTAGAGCACAAAAACCATGAGATGAGACTGATACCGGAAATGCAACTTAAACCAAGAAGACTAAAGCGCAAAACACCCACAGATCTTGCTCGTACTGTAAGAAAACTATGTATTAGTAAAATTGTAACTAAATACCACCAAAGACAATAATGTTCTCTTTTAAAGGGAAGGGGCAATTCCAAACCCTAACACCAATTACTATTGGTAATATTAACAGATTGTAATTTATAATGGAAATAAAAAAAGATTAAACGTTGCTAAGCTTAAATCCTTTTTAGTGCTTTGCCTACATCCGTCCGCTGCCTGAGCTCGAGCACTTCTACTTTAGTTAAAAAAAACAATGTATGTAAAACGTTTATAAAAAAATTTCAACGCTGTTACAAATACAAAAGCACCCAGCGCGTACTTCTAATGTTTCCATAGAAAATTTTCCGACTCTCCCAAAGGTAGGTGGCTTAATCAATAATTCCATGCATGCATGCATACTGCACATTAGTAGTTGTTTGTTTTTGCCTTTGAAAATGATAGATGTCTAACTATTGTACATTTTTAGCTACTACACGCCCAATTGCGTTATTAGTCCCACACAACATTAGTTAGAAATTTGTGGTATTAAAATTAACCCATACAAACACACCCAAGTGAATCTTGAATATGTATGTAAATATATCTAATACATGCGTCTGCATGTATTTGTCGCTGTGTATATATCCGCTGGTCGAACCACAAAGTAACTATTTATTATCTACGTGCACAATCACCGTTGTTTTGTCATTTCTATGTGTTTCAGTGCGAATATGGCGGTGCGGTATGATTTGACAGATTATTGTAATTGTAAAATTCTGCAAGTTGGTCACGAACAACCATTTCGATCGCCCAACTCACTGACCGCATGGACTTCGTCTCGGCTATGTCATTAAAGCGCGCAAATGACATACAAAGCAATTAAGAAATTCACAACAAGGTTTAGTTTAAGCATCATTTATATTCGCTGTGTTTCGTCTAAATCGACGAAACATGCGAGATTTGCCAAAAACCAACAAATCATCAAAAACAAACATAAAAACCAAATGGGATAAAGAATTAAATTAAAGCAAACACCGCTAGAAATTATTTGATATTCTATATAGAAAGCTTGAAATACTCGTATGCGAAAGTGCTTATGAATTTTTTGGTAGTAAAAATGTCAGTTTTATGGTGCAAAAGCTTCCAATAATTTAGGGTATAAACTGGGAATGCCGGGAGAGAGCTCTTTTAAATATAGTCGCTCTACACTTTGTTTTATTATGGGTGTATATCAGCCGGTCGCAAACAAACTTTACAAAAGATTGTTGATTCTTATGTGTTGCGCGGTCGTAGGTACTTTTCCATTATAGAATAAATTAAAAAAAATAATTTTTAAAATAATTTGTTTACGATCGTATTTATGAGCCAATTTGGTTCTAAAAATAAACTAACAAAGGGTGATCCGTTTATAAAGGGTGATAAGATTGGTGGTACTTTTTCCAATAGTTTTGATGTGAAACTTCTAAAGGCTCACTTGTAAACCGAATTGTTGGCGTGGCGACGCTTGCCGTGGCGATGGGTCGCCACGCTATACTAAGGTATACATACATATATATATTTTATGTGTAGTAGTATGAGAAGTGCTAAGCCAATTTCAAAGGAACAACTCACAAACGATGTGGGTTGAAGTGTGTTAGTATGTGTGCCATGGTAGAGATAGAGGTATAGAGTTGATAAAGAGCGGCAAGTTGGATGCTCGTGAGTGCTTAGTAAATGTTGGTGCGTTATGTGTTTTTGAATGTGTTCGGTAATTTACTATGTAGATAATGGGAATTCGATTACAGAAAATTCATGGGAAACTGGAAGGCTGGCTAGAGTGGGCACCTTTGCGGCGCGCTCTCTGTGCGAAGAAACGACGAAGGTCAGTGTTTGAGTTAGAAAATATCAAAAGGTCACAGAAAGCAGAGCCACAGCAGAAAGAAGTTTCTCAATTATTTAAACCAAGTGGAACTATTTTGCAATGCAAATGAAAAGTGCAAACTTATTTAATAGCAAATTCGAGATATGCCAGCTCGTAATGAGCAAAAGTTGAAATTGAATAAAAAGTTTAAGCCTATGGAGGAAGGCATATTTTAAAGACACATTTTGATTATCATACAAAGTGACACAAAATTAATCATCAAATTATTTATATTTTTCACAAATAGTGCAGTACGTCAATCATAATTAAAATTTGTGAAGTGTACAGCTGCTGTATAAAAACAGACAAGCAATGGCGGGCGTAAACGTCAAAAGTCATCACTTAAAATCATTTTTTATTTAATATTTTTTTCATTTTATTTAATAATTTTCAAATACAAAACTGGATGATTAATTTTGCGCCACCTGAAAACTCAAAAAATTTCAGTACTCAAAGTCATTTTTTTATTAAATTTTTTTTAATTTTATTTAATAATTTTCAAATACAAAACTGGATAATTAATTTTGCGCCACCAGAAACGTCAAAAAATTCATCACTCGAAATCATTTTTTTATTTAATTTTTTTAAATTTTATTTAATAATTTTCAAATACAAAACTGGATGATTAATTTTGCGCCACCAGAAACGTCAAAAAATTTCATCACTCAAAGTAATTTTTTTTTATTTAATTTTTTTTAATTTTATTTAATAATTTTTAAATGCAAAACTGGATGACTAATTTTGCGCCACCTGAAAATTCAAAAAATTTCATCACTCAAAATCATTTTTTTATTTAATATTTTTTTAATTTTATTTAATAATTTTCATATACAAAACTGGATGATTAATTTTGCGCCACTTGAAAATTCAAAAAATTTCATCACTCAAAGCCATTTTTTTATTTAATTTTATTTAATAGTTTTCAAATACAAAACTGGATGATTCGTTTTGCGCCACCTGAAAATTCATTTTTTTCATTATATTTAATTCCTATAATAATATTATCTTTTATGCATATTACTTGTACACACACAATGTTTCACATCTGCCAGGCGACCCATGACGGCTCAAATGTTTTTTTTTTTGACAGATCACCGTGACCACTGTCAAACTAAAACACAATTTTTTCAGTATTCATTGACATTTCATCTTGGAAAAACTTACGAAAAACAACGTTTACAAATCATACGGATGTATTTCGGAAATCGACGCTCTGTGAAAAGTTTTCATCGCGCGCTCATGCCAACTTATGGTGTTCAGCGATGCGGCCCATTTTTGGCTTAATGGCTATGTCAATAAGAAAAGTTTACATATTTGCGCTGAAGAGCAACCCGAAGCCATTCAATAACAACCATTACATCCATTGAAAAGAAACCTTTGGTGCGGCCTATGGGATGAAGGAATCATCGGCCCATATTTCTTCAAAAACGAGGCTGGCGCCTATGTAACAGTGAATGGCGAATTCTATCGTGCCAAGATAAATAACTTTTTGATACCAGAAATTGAAGCCCGTGATGTCCACAACATTTGGTTCCAACAAGACGGCGCTACTTGCCATATAGTCCGCGAAACAATGGATTTACTGCGTCGTCATTTCAGTGAGCAATTTATCTCTCGTTTCGAAGCTGATCGTGGCCACCAAACCAAGATCGTGCAATATCACACTTTTGGATTTTTATTTGTGGCGGTAGGTAAAGTTTAAATGCTTTGTGGATAAACCAGTTCGATTGAGGCATTAGAAGCCAATATTACTAAACTTATTCACGATGACCGAAGTCCTCCAGATGGCCGAATTACGGCGCAGTTGCGGCCAACATTTGAAAGAGATTATCTGAACGGAGGAGGTAAATGTCATGACCGGAAATGATATACCTAAAGCAAAGAATCAAAAATGTATACAAAAATTAGCTAAGTTAGCTGTGAGGTTACCAGTTGCGCCCCTCACCAATCAAATTTGTGTTTAATTAAACGTAAAGATTCTTCTCATTTTGTAATTAATTATAATCAAAGTATAATATTGTCAGTTTTTATTTACTCAAACATGAGTTCTAATGCTATTTGACAACAAAGGTTAAGAATCAAGGTAATAATCTCACAGATATGCTTGTAAATATAATATAAATATGTATCTATTTATGCTTGGGCGGATTCGTTAGCATGAAAAAAATGTATTACACACATACACACATATATATTTACTCATCTGCATCCAAAAATTCTAAGCTCTTATTAATATTAGAAGTTGATTTCAAATTCTATGCTTCTGAGGTTTTATACCCAGCGCAGTAGTGCCAGAGGATATTTCAACTGCATCGAAATAATGATTGTTTTGTAACAGAGGATTGAGCATTTAAAGAAACAGATCTAATTAAGAAATTGAAAATACTATGGGTTATAAGAAGATCTAAATAAAGTCCATAAGTGACCGCGGGATTAGTCTTCTAAATATCGCCTATAAGGTTCTAGCGAGCGTATTGTAAGAAAGGCTGAAGCCCACCGTCAACCAACTGATTGGACCTTATCAGTGTGGCTTTAGACCTGGAAAGTCTAAAAATTGAGAGGATCGCCAGCGAATCAAGAGCACTAAGATCAAGGGTTGGTAGACGTCCATGTACCTGGAAGTAGCTGAGCACAAAACTGATGTGTTTTTAGTAAGCAGTGGGAAGGCAGTAGAATCCAATGAAGGTAAAAATTGGGACGCTAACTATCAATTTAAAGCCCGCCATTAAATACCTAAGGGTACTGAGTGATAGTCATCTTAACTTAAAACGCACCTAGAATACGCTGTGAAGAAGACATCGTCTGTGCAGTTCTGTCTGGCACGAATAATGCCAAAAAACCGGGCGCCCTAGTTATAGCAAAAGATATAGTAGGGTTGTCAGTTCGGTCCATTTGTTCGCGGTACTTTTTGACAGAATATACGGGACGAATAGTTGAATCTCACTTTGATCTAGAGCTACTATGTATATGTATGTATGTATATGATTGGCTCTTACACACTTTGTTGGGTGTTTGGCCGAGCTCCTCCTCCTATTTGCGGCATGCGTCTTGATGTTGGGACCTAAAAATGAAGGGGCCTACAATTTTAAGCCGACTCCGAACGGCAAAAGATTTTATTCATGGGGAGCTTTCGCATAGCGGAACTAACAGAGCCAAGTACTATGACCCCATAAAATTATACAAAATACTGATTATAAACTTGTAGCTGTGAATGATCAATGGAACAAATTTTGCATTAAAAACATATAAAAAAATGGTTTTTATGAGGAGCTTTTTTTTCATGGCAAAAATACTCTCGGAGGTTTGCCATTGCCTACCTAGGGGCGACCGCTTTTCGAAAACACTTTTTTTAATAATTTTTTTTCTGTTTGTTTCCTTTCTTGTTTTTGTTTTTCGTTTATTTAATGTTTTTTTTTGTGATAAAATAAATGAACGTCGTTTAACTCACAAACACGAGTGCTGGTTATAAAAAATCCTAAAATTCTACCCATGCAGATTTGTTATGTTGTTGTTCCAACTTTAAGTTTCAACTGTGATGCGTATTCACTAATAAATAATTCATGCTTGGGAACGTTCTCCAACATTTTCGTGTATTTCAATTTCATTAAATTCTACCCATATTTTTTTCATACGCTATCAGTTCTTCTACCTCTTCTTTTGGCTGTCTCACCAACTACATAAGCACGCATACAACTTCAGTAATTTGTCAGCGGTTAACTGTCCAATATGTTGACATTATCTTTTATGATAATGGCAAATTGCTAACAAGGAAATGGTTTTTAGGTTGGCCGTAAGAATGTTGAGATGCTATTCGAAATGCAGAAAGATTACTATAACAGAATATTAACTTTTTGACATAAGTGGAAAATATATACGAACATCCAAAAGCAGTGGACTATGCACGAGAAATACAATAAAAAATATTTAAGACGCGAACAATCACAGCTCTTGTCATACACTTGAGTACTAAGACATTCTTCTTATTAACAGCACTTCAATCAAGGCCAACCCACAATGGCCAATCAAAAGTTCTTAACGAGTGAGACATAGGTTCACCACTTCATGGAGTGCAGCAATGAGCAAGAGTTTCAATTTTTATAAACAAAAACGAAAAAAACTAGACATAGAATGAGCGCCCATAATTTACAAATACAAATAAGAATCCATATGAAATTCATTTTCAAGCCGTGCATACAAATTAAACGATTAAACAGATATACATTTAAGTTATTAATAACAAAACACGTCTCTAGCAGAGCAGCTATAACAACAATGCATGGCAGCAGTAGCAGCAGCAGCAGTGATCTGAGTGCTGGCCATGACATTGACACTCGTGAAAATAAAAGTAAAACAAAGCTCAAGTTAATTTTTTTTTTTTTATATTGCGAATAAATTAAGGAGAGCATGTAAAGGAGAGAATTAAGTGTGTAGATTTGTATGGATGTGTATAAGTAAATAGACTAAACTGTAAGAGCTTTCTTTACGTTGCACAGTGGTTTAGAGGGGCAAAAAATTGAATACCATTAAAATTCGTACTCGAAGGGAAATTAATACTGATAAGTGGTAAAACAGATTCGGATTAACATAAAAGGCGTCACTAAGGAATTAAAGCGAAGGAAAAACAAAACGTAATGACGCTGGTTTGAAAAGTTTAAATGCTATTGCCTCATTGACTTCACAGGCCTATCTATGCTAAAAAAAGGAAAAAATCGTGTTTGAAAAAAATTATAAATTAAAATTTTAAAAATTATAATTAAATATAATAAAAAATTGTAATAATTAAAAAAAAAATAAAGAAACAAAAAGAAAAATGTGTACAAAAATAAACACTACAAACACGTAAAAGTGAGACAACAAAGTGAGAACAAAATTTAAAAAAGTGCAAAAAACACAAAAACAAAAAACAACACAAAAGTCCAGCAAATCAAACAAAAATGCAAAAAAAAAACATAAAAGTGCATAGAAATATAACAAAGTGCAAACAAACACACAAACCAACAAAAAAAAAAGTTCAACAAAAACAAATACACAAAATAAGAATAAACAAAAAAGTGTACAAAATTTGAAAGTACATAAAATTAAAAAAAAATGGAAAAAATGGAAAAAAATGAAATTGAAAAAGCAAAAAACAAAAGTGAATAAAAAAAATGTGCAAAAGAAAAAAAAACAAAGAGCAAAAATATACAAAAAAAAGTGCAGCAAACAATACAAAAAACAAAAATAAACCAAAAAGTGAATACATATAAAAAAATTGAAAAAAATATTAAAAAAATATAAAAAAAATACAAAAAATATTAAAAAATACAAAAAAATATAAAAAATACAAAAATATAACAGAATACAACAAATATAAAAAAATACAAAAAATATAAAAAAACACAAAAAATTTAAAACCGAAGAAAAAAACTATAAAAAAATAACAAAAATGTTACAGAATACAAAAAGTATAAAAAAATATAAAAAAATACAAAAAATATAAAAAAATACAAAAAATATAAAAAACAAACAATACAAAAAACAAAAATAAACCAAAAAGTGAATAAATATAAAAAAGTTGAAAAAAATATTTAAAAAAATATTAAAAAAAAACAAAAAATATAAAAAAATACAAAAAATATAAAAAATACAAAAATATAAAAAAATACAACAAATATAAAAAAATACAAAAAATATAAAAAAACACAAAAAATGTAAAACCGAAGAAAAAAAAATATAAAAAAATAGCAAAAATATAACAAAATACAAAAAGTATAAAAGAAATAAAGAAATAAAAAAAAAATATAAAAAATACAAAAAATATAAAAAAACGCAAAAAATGTAGAACCGAAGAAAAAAAATATAAAAAATAGCAAGAAATAGAGCAACAAAAAACTTCAAGCGAAGAAGCCTGACACATTTGCATTAAGGCGAATTAATTTTTTTTCTTTTTTGTTTCGGCGACTTCAGTATTTTGCTGACGATTCTGAATAAAAAAGCCCAAGGAAGAAAAAACAAAAAATATAACAAAATACAAAAAGTATAAAAAATACAACTAATATAAAAACATACAAAAAGTATAAAAAAAACACAAAAAATGTAAAACCGAAGAAAAAAAATATAAAAAATAGCAAAAAATAGAGCAACAAAACACTTCAAGCGAAGAAAGCCTGACACATTTGCATTAAGGCGAATTAATTTTTTTTCTTTTTTGTTTCGGCGACTTAAGTATTTTGCTGACGATTCTGAATAAAAAAGCCCAAGGAAGAAAAACATATAACAAAATACAAAAAATATAAAAAAAACCCCAAAAAATGTAAAACCGAAGAAAAAAATTTAAAAATAGCAAAAATATAACAAAATACGAAAAGTATAAAAAATACAACTAATATAAAAACATACAAAAAGTATAAAAAAAACACAAAAAATGTAAAACCGAAGAAAAAAAATATAAAAAATAGCAAAAAATAGAGCAACAAAACACTTCAAGCGAAGAAAGCCTGACACATTTGCATTAAGGCGAATTAATTTTTTTTCTTTTTTGTTTCGGCGACTTAAGTATTTTGCTGACGATTCTGAATAAAAAAGCCCAAGGAAGAAAAACATATAACAAAATACAAAAAATATAAAAAAAACCCCAAAAAATGTAAAACCGAAGAAAAAAATTTAAAAATAGCAAAAATATAACAAAATACGAAAAGTATAAAAAATACAACTAATATAAAAACATACAAAAAGTATAAAAAAAACACAAAAAATGTAAAACCGAAGAAAAAAAATATAAAAAATAGCAAAAAATAGAGCAACAAAAAACTTCAAGCGAAGAAAGCCTGACACATTTGCATTAAGGCGAATTAATTTTTTTTCTTTTTTGTTTCGGCGACTTAAGTATTTTGCTGACGATTCTGAATAAAAAAGCCCAAGGAAGAAAAAACATATAAAAAAATACAAAAAATATAAAAAAACCCCAAAAAATGTAAAACCGAAGAAAAAAAATTTAAAAATAGCAAAAATATAACAAAATACGAAAAGTATAAAAAATACAACTAATATAAAAACATACAAAAAGTATAAATAAACCACAAAAAATGTAAAACCGAAGAAAAAAAATATAAAAAATAGCAAAAAATAGAGCAACAAAACACTTCAAGCGAAGAAAGCCTGACACATTTGCATTAAGGCGAATTAATTTTTTTTCTTTTTTGTTTCGGCGACTTAAGTATTTTGCTGACGATTCTGAATAAAAAAGCCCAAGGAAGAAAAAACATATAACAAAATACAAAAAGTATAAAAAAATAAAAAAAATATAAACAAATAAAAAAAATATAAAAAACACAAAAAATTTAAAACCGAAGGAAAAAAACTATAAAAAAATAGCAAAAATATAACAAAATACAAAAAGTATAAAAAAAATATAAAAAAATACACAAAATATAAAAAAACACAAAAACTGTAAAACCGAGGAAAACAAATATAAAAAATAGCAAAAAATAGAGCAACAAAAAACTTCAAGCGAAGAGAGCCTGACACATTTGCATTAAGGCGAATTAATTGTTTTCTTTTTTGTGTCGGCGACTTAAGTATTTTGCTGACGATTCTGAATAAAAAAGCCCAAGGAAGAAAAAAATTATAACAAAATACAAAAAGTATAAAAAAATAAAAAAAAATATAAACAAATACTAAAAATATAAAAAACACAAAAAATGTAAAACCGAAGGAAAAAAAATATAAAAAAATAGCAAAAATATAACAAAATACATAAAGTAAAAAAAATATAAAAAAAATACACAAAATATAAAAAAACACCAAAAATGTAAAACCGAGGAAAACAAATATAAAAAATAGCAAAAAATAGAGCAACAAAAAACTTCAAGCGAAGAAAGCCTGACACATTTGCATTAAGGCGATTTAATTTTTTTTCTTTTTTGTTTCGGCGACTTAAGTATTTCGCTGACGATTCTGAATAAAAAAGCCCAAGGAAGCATTAAAATGGATTTCGAGCCTTGTTTTCAATTTTAGTTATTAATGCCGTATACATTTTTTGTTAAACTGTTTTGGAAGTCAGCCAATTTTGTTTTTGAATTACTTTTATACTAAATAAAAAAAAATATTTTGAATGATGAAATTCGGAACATGCAGTTGAGTTCTACTTGACTAAGTCCGATAAAAGTAGAGCTTGGCCAGACACCAAAAATTAGGAAGAATATTAGGCCGGGTTGATTTGTGGGGAGGCAAAAAAATCGCCCATTGCTCTGTGAAAATCATATTCTAGGGATCAAAATAAGAATCTTTGCCGAAGGAACCATACCTCTAAAACGAATTTGGGTCGAACTTTTTAGTTTCTTTTCTCATGTAAAGGTCAAAAATGGTGATATTTTGAAATGATTGTATGGGGAACCCCCCAGGGGAGTTCCAGGGGGTGTGCCACTGGCATTGGTGGATCGGCCGTCCAAAGTTAGTGGGGGTCGGTCATACATTTGGATTTGGACTCGATTGGAGCACTCTAAATGGGTCAAAGAGGGATTTTTCGTTTGAAAAGATACATATATAAATATTCCTAAGATGTTCATTAAAATTTCAAACTATGGGTATCTTTGGGAATGGAGTGCACGTTTAAAGTAGCTGGCAATTCTAGTTGATTTTAAATCATGTTTTCCCCTGATGTTTTTGCGCATTTTCTCTAAATAAAAAACGAATCGTGCATGCGTATGAAAATAGAAAAAAAATTGCATGTGCATTTATTACTTTTATACCACTGTGCACAGCTGATCCCTTAAAAATTTAGTATTTGAAAGCTTAGTATTGCACAATTAAAAATTCGTTAGAGAGTAAGTATTATGACGTTCAATGAACCATGGCTCGGCCAGAGCGCTGTAATCGACGTACGTAAGATGACGACCGAGACAGTACAGTAGTATTTATTAGTACATATTCTTCCTAGCTACTGTCACATACTGTAGCGGCGCTATTGTTTTCTCCGCGGATATTCCAATCAACTCTATAACATTAGAATCTTTATATGGATTTACCGGCCGGCTGGGTGGCACAGAACTTCGCGAATCGGTGGTGAAATCACACACGCCTTACAGACCGCTCGAAAACGCGTGTGTACTCGTAATATTTATACCGAAGTCAGTGCGGCCCATATTAATTGCACTTAATGAATTGAATTTATTTTGAAATTAATTGCACTGTACAAATAATAGAAATGTCAACGCGTTTATGGTCCGCATTTGCGATAGTCGTGCTTTTACTTGGCAGCGTCTTCCATGACGCGCATGCCCAACGCGGTAATATTATAACGAATTTCTTTGAGTTTTTGCGACGTGGTCAACATGATTTGAATATCGAGCATTTGGACGATGGTGTGCGGTTGATAAAAGAGTATGATTTCATAGTGGTCGGTGCGGGCACGGCGGGCTGTACGCTAGCGGCGCGCCTATCGGAGAATCCCGCCTGGAAGGTGTTGCTCATCGAGGCGGGCGGCCCGGAAAATGCAGCCATGGATATACCCATACTCGCGCATTTTCTACAACTCACCGAAATCAATTGGAATTACCGCACGCAGCCTTCGAACAAATATTGTCTTGCAATGAATAATCGCCGCTGTAATTGGCCGCGTGGGAAAGTGATGGGTGGCTCGTCGGTGCTCAATTATATGATGTACACGCGCGGCAATCGACGTGACTATGATCGGTGGGCCGCGAATGGTAATGAGGGCTGGAGTTATCGCGATGTTTTGCCATACTTTAAGAAATTCGAAGGCTCTGAAATACCGAATGCCGAAAGCGACTATGTAGGCCGGAATGGACCGGTCAAAATTTCACATGCTGACTGGCGCTCCGAAATTTCAAATGCTTTTGTGCAAGCGGCGCAACAAGATGGCTTGAAATATCGTGACTATAATGGACGCATACAAACGGGTGTGTCATACCTGCAAGCCACTATATACAAGGGCATGCGTTGGAGCTCTAATCGCGCCTATCTCTACCCCATCAAAGGCAAACGCGCCAATTTGCATGTGAAAAAAAATGCTCTAGTAACCAAAGTGCTCATCGATCCCACAACAAATGCGGCGTACGGCGTGGTGCTAAGCACTGGCGGTCAATCGTTTCAAGTGCGCGCCAGGCGTGAAGTGATACTCTCTGCGGGCGCCATCAATACGCCGCAGTTGCTCATGCTCTCCGGCATTGGACCAGCGCAACATCTGCGCGATGTGGGCATCAAGCCAATTGTGGATTTAGCCGTAGGTTTCAACTTACAAGATCATATCGCACCAGCGGTCTCATTTACTACAAACGTCAGCTCAATCAGAACCAGTAACTACTTCGAAGCCAGCAACATAATGCAGTATATCGACGGGAAAGGACTTTTCGGTTTGCCGGGCGCTGTGGAAACAATTGCCTTTTGGGATCTGAGTCATCCAGAATTGGAAGACGGTTGGGCTGATATAGAATTGTTTCAGATAGCCGGCTCATTCGATGAGAATCCTGCAACGTTACGTGCTTTCGGCCTACAACTGGACACCTATAATGCCATGTTCGCGAATGTTAAAACAGATGGCTTCGAGATATTCCCAATGATACTGCGTCCGAAAAGCCGTGGACGTGTAATGCTCAAAAGTAATGATCCCTTCAAATATCCGCTTTTGCATGCAAACTACTTTGCACATCCAGATGATTTGGATATAGCAGTGCGCGGTGTGCTTAAGGCCATCAGCTTGGTGAAACAACCAGCTTTTAAGGCGATCAATGCGAAGGTTTTGGAGCGCGTCATGCCCGGCTGTGCTAAGCTGGCGTATAAGTCGCGTGCCTACTGGGAGTGCTACGTGCGACATTTCACATTCACCATCTATCACTACTCGGGCACGGCGAAAATGGGACCGGCCAGTGATCCAGCTGCTGTAGTTGATCCACGGCTGAGGGTGTACGGTGTAAGGAATTTGCGTGTGGTCGACGCAAGTATAATGCCGCAACTCATTGCAGGGCACCCGAATGGGCCTGTGTTTATGATCGCCGAGAAGGCGGCGGATATGATAAAACAGGATCACAACTATATTTGAGGGGAAAGCTTAAAGGAGCTTTCAGCTAATGAAGGGGCTACTTTGAAGGAAAAAGCTTGTGATATTTTTATGGGTTAGGAATATAAAGAATAATTGGAGCGTACTTCATAGCTCCAGCAATGATTTTAAAAATACGACTAATGGGTTTAACTAAGGACGCCTGCCATCTACTAACATATATAAATACTTGTAACTACTTAGGAAACGAAACGAGTACTTTGGAGCTCCTGTACATTTCACGACCTTTGCTTTGCCGCATCGTTTTAATAGTTCAATACAGCCCGACAGCCATTTTTTGAGCATTCAATTTCAACATTTGTGACATTGTTAGTTCGTAAATTCTTGGCACCGTTGAGGTCGTTCAATCGTCTGCTTGCAAAATCATGAGCTCTGCAAGTTCAACAACCAATTAAATTGCCGATTGACGCGCAACGCCACAGCGGACGTGAAGGTGCGCATTGCGCTGCAAACATGTCGCCGGACATGTAGTGACGAAACAGTGGCCCGAATGGAAAACCAAGAAAGAATAAAATTTGCTACGCGATACGCGCCACCAACGGCACTAGCATAGACAATCAAAAAAGTCTGTTTCACTTTCTGTTTCACACCAAAAACAGCGCACAAACACACGCGTGCGCGAGCACCTTGGGACGCAGCCAAAAAGTGGAGAGACAAACGGCATAGCCAGCGTGCAAGTTCAACAGCGTTGTCACTGCTGCGCAACTTAATTTGCTGCTTAAATCTTCGCCATCAACGACGCCAACTTTACCGTCTAGTTTTAGCCATCGACGCTGCAGCTTAAATCGGTGGACAACCTGTTCGATGTTGGCGCGAATTCGCATTGAACTATTCAGTTTTCGCTATTTATAGTTATGAAAAACTAATCGAAGAAGAAGTTGACGAAGAATAGACGCTCGCCGTTGCTTTATTCATTACGAATATTAAAACCACATACGCCAGCCGAACGGCGAGCATTCAAAGTTACGTTTTCTCGGCGTTAAGACGCGCGTTTCCGAAAATACGGTTCACTGCATACGGCGCAAGCAACGGGCACGCGATTCTAAAGCAAAAATAGCAAAGTGGCTAGAACGCGGTAGCAGCGTTAGGAAGTTGAAAAGGAATAAAACGAGTGAACAAATTCTGCCAAGCAAGAAGAATTAGTGCAAAGTGCGAATAAAACATAAATTGAAAATAAGAACTGTGGGACTTTGAGACTAGTGATTGAAAAGACTTTGCCAAAGAGCATTCGCAAAAGTGAAACTGATTTTTTAATCAACGCCATCGGTGATATCAGAGGCATTTTAAAATGCAAAATTCTTAAATTCTCATACCAAATATTATAAAACAAAAAATAAAACGTGTCTACAAAAATGTTCTTTCTACTCCAACCACGTCTCCTCCTTCCAACGCTAGTATGCATTTTGGGTGCTCTCACATGGGCGCAAGAACGCAATGTTATCCTGGAGGCCTTCGACTTTTTGCGCCGCGGCCAAATGGACGCCGATCTAGAGAATTACGACAACACAATACAAATGGAAAATGAATATGATTTTATTGTGGTGGGCGCAGGTACGGCTGGTTGTGCGATTGCGGCGCGCCTCTCGGAAAATCCCAAATGGAAAGTGTTGCTGCTGGAGGCAGGCGGTCCAGAGAGTCTCATTATGGATGTGCCGATCGTCGCGCATTTTCTGCAATTGGGTGAAATGAATTGGAAGTATCGCACGCAGCCTTCGGATCGCGCTTGCTTGGCCATGAATAATAATCGTTGCAATTGGCCGCGCGGCAAAGTGATGGGCGGTTCGTCGGTGCTCAATTACATGATGTACACGCGCGGCAATCGACGTGACTACGACCGCTGGGCAGAGCTGGGCAATGTGGGCTGGAGCTGGCGTGACGTGTTGCCCTACTTTAAGAAATATGAAGGTTCCAGTGTGCCCGATGCCGATGAGGATTTAGTGGGCCGTGATGGTCCCGTGAAAGTCTCCTATGTCAATTGGCATTCGCAGATCGCCGATGCGTTCTTAGAAGCGGTACAGCAAGATGGATTGGACCGCCGTGACTACAACGGACATATACAAAATGGCGTTAGCTACTTGCACACAACAACGCGCAATTCAACGCGCTGGAGCTCGAATCGCGCTTATCTGTATCCGCTTAAGGGCAAGCGACGCAATTTACACGTAAAGAAATTCGCTTTAGTTACAAAAATACTCATCGATCCCACAACGAAGACGGCTTATGGCATAATTGTGCGCACCGATGGACATGAACAAAAAATTCTGGCACGCCGCGAGGTGATTGTCAGCGCTGGCGCTATTAATACGCCACAACTGCTTATGCTCTCCGGCATTGGACCAGCGCAACATTTGCGTGAAATAGGCATCAAACCGATTGTAGATTTGGCTGTCGGCTTTAATCTGCAGGATCACACAGCGCCAGCAGTTACCTTTACAACCAATGCCACATCGTTGCATTTCGAAGATTTTGCCGATCCCACGTTGGTGAACCGTTTCAATCGGCAAGAAGGCCCCTATGGCTCGCCCGGTGGTTGCGAGGCTATAGCTTTCTGGGACTTGGATCATCCGCATCTGAAAGATGGCTGGCCAGATATCGAATTGTTTTTGGTAGGTGGCTCAATGTCCTCCAATCCAGCCATATCGCGCGCTTTCGGCCTCAAGAAAATTATATACGATTCCATGTTTGCGGAAATAGAAGATAGAGATCTGAATGCCTTCATGATCTTCCCCATGATACTGCGACCCAAGAGCCGTGGGCGCATCATGCTAAAGAGCAGCGATCCGCAAAAATATCCAATTATCTACTCCAACTACTACGCACATCCCTATGATGTGGACATTTCGGTGCGTGGCGTACAAAAAGCAGTCAGTCTGGTTAATTATCCAGCCTTCAAGAAGATCAACGCAAAGGTGTGGAATCGCAGAATACCAACATGTAAGGGTCTCGAATTCGGCACACGTGACTACTGGGAATGCCATGTGCGCCATTTCACATTCACCATCTACCACTACTCGGGAACAGCAAAGATGGGTCCGGCATCAGACCCAGCGGCCGTGGTGGATCCCAGATTGCGCGTATATGGCATAAAGAATTTGCGTGTGGCGGATGCAAGCATCGTGCCAGAGATCATGTCGGGACATCCGAATGGACCGGTCTTCATGATTGCCGAGAAGGCGGCGGATATGATCAAAGAGGATCATGGGTTCAAGCAGTGACCAAGGGGAACTACAACATTAGAATGTATTAAATGCCAAGCTTTCCAAAGGGGGGATATCACTAGCTTGTAAGCGTGGGTGGATTCATTAGTTTAAGGCAAATATGGAATTGAAGTAATTTAATTTAAGCGTAAGTGAACCAAGCGTTGCCAAGTGTAAACTTTGCATTAGTTGTGAAGTTAATTTAAGCG
Source organism: Anastrepha fraterculus (assembly GCA_037575425.1). NCBI lineage: Eukaryota > Metazoa > Arthropoda > Insecta > Diptera > Tephritidae > Anastrepha > Anastrepha fraterculus. Next base: position 37,084 of record JAYXIM010011834.1, on the reverse strand, counting down.
GAAAATGTGTACACATTTAAAAAGATAATTTAGATTGTACACTTTAATGTACAATAGAATCTTATTTAGAGCGTTACTGAAGAATTCTAAGTCTAAATATTTACATTTACTTTTAGAAAAAAAAAAAATAGCAGTGTACAGAAAAGTATTTCTAAGTTTTAAAGTCGAAATAAAATGCACTTGTAAAAATGTCAGTTATGTATGTATGTATATGTGTATGTATTTGTAAACTTGACATTGACTACCGAAGTGCGTTGCTTTCGGCTTCACTTGTGCTATTATTTGTTGTTGAGCTTTGTATTGGTCTTCGGCACCTTTGTGACTCAGTTTCAGATGAATTCAATTCAAAATGAGATTTCGGTCATTCACTCGCTCTGGCTTCTTCCATATCTTTCATTCAACTACAGCGCTCGGTTGGTCGATCACAAACTGTGGTCATTTAGATTTCGCGGCTTTTCGCCAACTTCATTCAGCGATTACGAAATTGTATAGTAAATTTATGCGTAATTTTAGCTGATTGAAATGTATGTGTTGAACGAGTTTTTTTCGAGGGTGTTTGCATAAAATATCGAACATTAACAACTGGCATATGATGAAGGCGCAAAAATATGTACATATGCAGAGAAAAAGGTGAGAAAAAAAGAGGTTATAATTATAAAAAAAATAATAATAATTTAATATATTGAAATATCTTTTGTGGACCAAACAATTTTTTTTAGTTTCTTATTATAGAAATTCCATATTAGACGGTTGAATAGACCGCCGAAATTATTAGAAAGGCACAATATATTGGCTGTGTACTTATTTATTTTTAATTTAAATTAATTTTTTCATAAAAAATTAAAAATATTTTTATATAAGAATAACTTTTTGTAAAAATAATTTTTTTTTATAAAACTAGATTTTTTTATAAAAATATTTTTTTTTATAAAAATATTTTTTTTTATAAAAATAATAATTATTTTATCTTTTTATAAATATGTCGTTAATTCTTTAATAAGCCAAGTTTAGCATTTTGTACAACAAAAAATTTTATAGACCGACGAAATTATTAGAAAGGCACAATATATTGGCTATGTACCTACTTATTTATTTTTAATTTCAATTATTTTTTCTTCATAAAAAATTTAAAATGTTTTTTATAAAAATATCTTTTTTTGTAAAAATAATTTTTTTATAAAAATAATTTTTTTTATAAAAAAATTTTTTTATAGAAATAATTTTTTTTATAAAAATAATAATTATTTTATCTTTTTACAAATATGTCGTTAAATCTTTAATAAGCCAAATTTAAAATTTTGTACAACAAAAAAAAATTCAAAAATTTTCAACAAAATATTGTTTTTTTTTTATAAAAATAATTTGCTTTACAAAAATGTCATTAATTCTTTAATTAGCCAAGTTTAAAATTTTGTACAATAAAAAAACAAAAAAAAGGTCAGAAATTTTCAACAAGATATTTTTTTTTTATAAAAATAATTTGCTTTACAAAAATGTCATTAATTCTTTAATTAGCCAAGTTTAAAATTTTGTACAACAAAAAAACAAAAACAAAGGTCAGAAATTTTCAACAAACGATGTTTCGTATTTTCTTACCAGAATTAGCAAAAAAATTTAGAAACATTAAATTCATTAAATTTTGCACAACCAAAAAAAGTTCAAAAATTTTCAAATAAATATTTTTATTTTTTTTTTTTATAAAAATAATTTGCTTTACAAAAATATCGTTAATTCTTTAATTTATTTAAAATATTTTTTTATAAAAATAACTTTTTTTGTAAAAATAATTTATTTTTTATAAAAATATTTTTTTTTTTTATAAATTATTTTTTTTTTATAAAAATAATTTTTTGTTATAAAAATAATAATTATTTTATTTTTTTATAAATATGTCGTTAATTCTTTAATAAGCCAAATTTAAAATTTTGTACAAGAAAAAAAAAGTTCAAAAATTTTCAACAAAATATTTTTTTTTATAAAAATAATTTGCTTTACAAAAATGTCATTAATTCTTTAATTAGCCAAGTTTAAAATTTTGTACAAAAAAAAAACAAAAAAAAGGTCAGAAATTTTCAACAAACGATGTTTCGTATTTTCTTACCAGAATTAGCAAAAAAATTTAGAAACAGTTTAATAGCTCATTAAATTCATTAAATTTTGCGCAACCAATAAAAGTTCAAAAATTTTCAAATAAATATTTTTATTTTTTTTTTTTTATAAAAATAATTTGCTTTACAAAAATATCGTTAATTCTTTAATTTATTTAAAATATTTTTTTATAAAAATAACTTTTTTTGTAAAAATAATTTATTTTTTATAAAAATATTTTTTTTTGTAAAAATAATTTATTTTTTATAAAAATATTTTTTTTTTATAAATTATTTTTTTTTATAAAAATAAATTCTTTTTTATAAAAATAATAATTATTTTATTTTTTTATAAATACGTAGTTAATTCTTTAACAAGCCAAATTTAAAATTTTGTACAACAAAAAAAAAGTACAAAAATTTTCAACAAAATATTTTTATTTTTTTCAATGTTTCCTAACAATGCTTCGCATTTTCTCCGCATAAAAAAAAACCGTTATGCAATCAGCGAGAATTTTGAATATTTATTATAAAATTTATTACAGATTCAACTACATATATTTTCATTGTATTTGTATTTTTTATATTATTGTATTTTTATTTAATTTTTTTTTGTATTGTTTTATTGCAGGAGTTTTTATATTAAATATTTGCTCTATAATTAGAGCTTGCATGCTTTGCTAACTATTTGGCTCAGTTTCTGCTCTAAACTCACGTCGATTCTTAGAGCAACCGTCTGAGAACGGCAGCTGGCTCCTAAGATTTTCTACAACAGAAATGCACTCGGAACTTGTTGATTGCCTGCCGGAGAGCGATCACTATCAGAATAAACTTTTCTATTATTTAGCCATTTTTGTAGTCAACAAACTACCTTCTTTTGAACTGCCTTGAGTGTTTTAACGCATTTTGTCAGTGTACAAAAATTTATGAAAATTAAGAATATTTTTACACCAGTAAGCTCATCATATTTGGGTTAATGTTTCATACCCACTGTGCGCATGAAACGTGTGACCAACCCAGGAATAGACACGCAAAAATCCATTCACCCATAGCGACCGTAAAAATCGTATGTATTTTGGTGTATCTGAAACTAACGCATTATTTTATTTATTTTTATTTTTTTATTCATTGTTTTCTTTAATTTTTTTATTTGCCAAATCCTTTATTACCTTAGGTTAAGCCACGCAAAATGCTAAAAAAAAAATAAGTTAATTAAAAAACAAAAACACTTCCGACGCATAACAGCACTGGCCATTGCTCATCATTGCTGCGATCTGCATTCATTTTGCACACATTGGCACTCAAACTGTTGTACATAACGTGCTGCCACTAATTACCGATTGCAAACTTGAAGGCTCGCTGCTGACACTTTCGATTACCCACAGACAGTTGCCATGAAAATAAAGCAAAAAACTGTGAACAAAAAACATTTCTATTGGATTTCAATTGAAAGATTACCAACAGCAATCAATAAAATAACAAATAAATAAGTAAACAACTTGAGCAAACCAAACAATTTTGTCGGCACTTCGTTTACACTAACTGATCCACACACGAAGCATTTACAGTCAAGCTCATAATATTAATAATGAATCGCTTTGATTGGGTTTACTTCAGACCTACTTGCAATCATTCTCTCATTGTGAGGAGTACTTTGAAGGCGAGGAAGCTTTTGAGGAACAAAATTGTATTTTAAATTTTCTGAATACATTCCGGGAACTTTTTGTTCGAGGTGGCATGTCTGGCGTTTTCTTTGACTTCTGACATTTCATTGATAATAACTTCGGAATTTTCGTTATTAGCTCAAATTGATTTTGCTTCGTTGGTTTGCCTGAGTGTTGATTTTGCCTGTGGTTCAGTCTTTACTTAAAGCTCACTCTCACCTCTCATCAGTTCATTCATTTTGGACACTTGACTTACTTCAATCACATTTGACGTGACTCTAAAATCGGCTCCTATGATGAATATTTTATGAAGCCAAGGAAGTAAAATTAACCTTGAGAGTTCTATAGGTAATGGAAATTGGTTCAAGAGTCCAACAACACAATCTAAGGAGAGCAGCATGAACTTTTCCTATAAACCAAAGTATAAGTTAATATTAGAGAACTGCCAAACTTTGGTTTCGGCTGCGGCCATGTGCGGCCTAAAACTGAGTTGAAATTTAAATCTCAATTAATAAAATCTTGAAACTTAGAGTTCTAGCTTTTTATGTTAATAAAAATACTAGAGTTTTAATAAAGCATAGCTTGTTTATGGCCCTTTAAAATGTTCGGTTTGGTTTCGTTTCGGCTTCGCTTTCGACTGAAATTGTGCGAAGTTCGGTTCGGCCGTAAAATCGATGTCCAGTCATTCTCTATTTAATATGAAGACAGCTCATCATGGCGGCATGAAATTGTTGACTTGGAACTGATTTTGATACCATAAATTTAATAATGATAAGACCCATAAGCTGAACTAAGAGTCAATTCAAATATGTTAAACTCCTTGAAGATATTTTTCTGTCTTTTGCTGAATACAAAATGCCGAAAAAATGGATGTATCAACGGAGCAACGAACTTTAATAATAAACCCATCCTGTAAAATGTGAGCTCCAGAAGGATTTTGGACTGCTGAAATTATTAAAATAAACATTTTAGGGCAGTTTTCAAATTACGTAACATCGACAATTTTTTTTTTTTGCTAAATCACCTTCATTGCACCTTCATTTAGATTGATATTCAAATTCAACTTTCAAATGCATATCACACGTTTTTGTTCAAGTAATCGTACAGAGTTCTATTATAGCTAACACCTTGAGATTTTAGGTGGCTTTGTAAAATTTAGTTTTCTATCGATTTATGGATATAACCTTTTAAAAGGAATACACGAACAGGACAAAAAAGCCAGACCCGGGTGCCCAATCGAAGGTTTTAAGAAAGGTGTCAAACGGAGGGTTCAAAAATTTAGAGGCTCTTCGAATGATTCAAAGTGCGATTGTTTGAGTAACACTCAAATCGAAAAAATTGCATTACAATTCTGCGATACGCATTAAAAATGGAGACAAATATTAAATTAATGCATTAATGTTTTTTTTTAATGTTATTATTTTTTTTTTGTAATTTATGTGACTATTTTCATCCACTGCTATTAATATGCATGCAACTGTACATTCACGCTTATAATTTAATTCAAGTATGTCTGCGCACTCGCTTGTGTGTAGGTGTGCGGCAACATTTGTTTCCACACGACATTGACTTTGAAACAATATTATCCAGTAGCCAACATTGGCTTTAATAACTTCATTTTACTTATTTCTTATTTCGCTGTTTTACGTTCCTTTGCCCTTTTTCGTTTTAACATAAAAATACTTGCACTACCTTTAGTGTTTATTTTTGTTTTTGCTTTTCCTCTCTCAGTTTAATGTCCAATTAATTTGTTTTGACTTTTGTATGCCTAAATGACTATGCCAGACTGTGTTTTGTTAACGGTATGCCTAGCAGCCAGGTTATTCCAAAAAATTTGTTTTTCGCTTAAGTCTCTTGTAGTGGCACGCGGAAACGAATTTTACCATTCTCATTGAAAAATAATAATACAAAATTAGTTCAGAAGCAGCGCGATTACACAGAAAAAAAAAGTTAAATTTTCATGATCAGAAAATTTGAAAATAGTGAGCAGCTAAAATCGGTGTTTACGTTGTGAAAAGAGGGTGATGGATTTCATGGAGGGTAAATAAGAACTACACCATTTTGCCGTTCACAAGCGGCATAAAACTGAAGGTCCACCCATTGATGGAAAAACATTAAGACGCACATCACAAATTGGTGAAGAAGCTCAGCCAAACACCCAATTAAAACACGACAATTACAGTAGTACCTCGATTCTTGCACATACTCGGTACTTGCACACCTAAATTCTTGCAACATAAAAAATTTTTCCATTACGTACTCAGTACTTGCGACATCCAAAAAATTTGAACTCGATACTTGCGACATTGCCTTCTTGCTTTTGGTAACGGTTCCTTAGATTCAATAAAATTCGGGGAAGTCCCGATTTATTTCGGAAATGAATTGCTGTGATTGGCTAATTCCACGTGTATTTTGGGATTGAATCAGTTTTAACGGACGTTTCATTGAGAGCGGTCTAACAATGGCAAGGAAAATATTTACGTTGCTTACAATAAAGCAAAAAGCTGAAATTTTAAGGAAGCTAAGTGAAGGATTTTCTATCGATGCCTTAGCCAAAAGTTTTCACGTTCACAGGTCAACAATAAACCGCATTAAGAATAAGCAGAACACCATAAGAAGTTCCTGGCGCATGCTGAATCTGGTCCTGGGAAGAGAAAAACGATTAAACCTGCAGAGCTTCCTAAAATGGAAAGAGCATTGATGAAATGGTTTGCAAATCAACGAGCCAAGAACTTACTAATCACTTCTGATATGCTTAAACAAAAGGCCAAGTTTCTCCATGCCAAAATTCAGGAAAAATCGGGGGACTTCCATGCTAGCAATAGTTGGATTACAAACTTTAAAAAAAGATATGGAATACGAAAACTCAAAATATGTGGAGAAAAACTTTCGAATAAGACTCATTCAGTTAATCCATTTTTACAAAAACTGAACAAAAAAATTGCTGATTTACATAGGTTTGACCAAGGACCAGATATACAATGCCGATAAATCTGGTCTCTTTTGGAAGCTTTTGCCTGATAGAACTCTTGTGCGGTCAAAAGAAACTTCCGCTCCAAGACATAAAATCAGTAAGGAAAGAATAACTTTTCTGGCTTGCACGAATGCATCTGGAAATCACAGAGTAGAACTAATGGTTATTGGGAAATCATTAAACCCACGATCACTTAACAATTTTACGGATATTCCAGTTGTCTACAGAGGAAATAAAAGTGCTTGGATGACCTTGGCTTTGTTTGAGGAATGGTTTCACAAAACATTTGTTCCAGAGGTACATCTGGTCATCTTTGTTTGTAAAAAATTTCGTTTATTAATTTAAATTTCCTAAAATTGCAGGTAAAAGGGTTCCTTCGTGCCGAAAATCTTCCCGAAAAGGCTCTATTGCTTATTGATAATGCTCCGTGCCATGCCAAAGACGGCGAGTTAATGAGTAGTGATGGTCAAATATCTGTAATGTGTCTTCCTCCAAACTGTACTGCACTTATACAGCCCATGGACCAGAATGTTATAAGACTTACGGAATTGGACTACAAAACAAGACTTTTAAATGGCATCGTTCGCCGTGGGAAAACAATAGACTCTCTGCGAAACATCAACTTAAAACACGCAATATGCTTTTTAGCTAATGCCTGGAATGCTGTTAATGTGACCTCCATTCAGTCATCATTTCAAAAACTGTTTGAGGTAATATCCAGGATAGTGAAGATGCCATCCCTCTTTCAGAGTTACGCTTACAGCTTGCTGAAGATACATCCAATATTCAAGCAATTTAAAATTATTTTCCAACCAAATTCTTTCATAAAATTGCCTTTTATTTCATACAAAAAAAAAATACTCGCAACTTGCGACAACCTCAATTCTTGCACCGAGCCCTGTTCTCATTAAGTGCAAAAATCAAGGTCTACTGTATATAATAATAATAATATTTTAAATAGCTTTATGTACGGTAAAGTTTTGAGGGAACGATTTTATAGATGCAATTAACGATTTTTGAGATCAATATTTTTGGACTATTTTTTATACACCTCAAGCGAAAACTTCTTATTAAAAAATTGTATTATTGTAGAAATGTATGCAACAATCGGCCTGAAAAATGTATAATGCGTTTTTTAAATAAAAAAATTTACAACCGCGCTGAAGTCGGCTACAACCCTATATAATAGTAATTCCCCAATTTTAAGCACATCCAGCACATGTACATAGGTATGCTAGACAGATGTAAACAAAAACATAGCATGGGAGAAATTTCTCACACACCCACAAAATTTAATTTTATAGTTATAGAACCATTTTCAATGCTTCATAATTTCGCTAATTCCCAATCGATTTAGAATTAAAAATATTTTTCTTTGTGCTTTGAAAGGGTAAAAGCGCGTTTTCCGAGTGTGAATGGCTCAGTTTGTGAAAATTAAAACAGGCGCGAATACAGTTTCTAGTTTTTTCAACTCTGACTCTTTTTTTATGCGCTCTGGAGGATTTTTTTTAAATATTTTAAAACTAATTTTAATGCCGTTAAATCTGAAAGACTTTGTTTTTTGTAAGATTGAATGAAAATTGAGAAATTTAGGAAGGTGTGGGAAGGTGTCTCCATAAAAGTGCCTGCAGTTCATTTTTGTCACACCGTAAAATATATATTTTTTACTGTTTTTAATTTCTTCTTTGTTTTCTGTCCACGATTCCAGTTAAATCTACAACTGGATGTTGTGACGCGAATCGTGCGCTCAATAAGGGATTCACCCGACTATAAGTATACCCATGTATGCATATAAGTATGTATTTAGTTTTTTATTTATTCAATGGAATTTCCGATCTGTTTATTGTGTCGAAAACCTGTCATTAATTATATATATATGATAAGTAGAATGTATGTATGTATGTATGTGTGCATCTTCATATTCTACTTTAACCCGGATAGTGATATTATAATCGACGTGGATTTAGTTTTATAGAATATCTGCGAGTTTCAACAGATCATCTGCAAATCGCTGTACGAGTATGCCTGTGTGAGTGTTTTCTCGTATTCGTTATTTGATTTTCGCAACAACAAAATTATTTATATGAATATGTACAATATAGAGGAAGGTCAAATAATTGTTAGGCGATTCTGTAATAGAAAGTCTTGAAAATGACATAAAAAGTAAAGTTAAGTGAACTATGGCGCTCAAAAGCGACTTATTCATACCAAATTAAATTGTATTTGTTGGTGACCCATCGCTAAATGAGCATGAAAACACTTGTCATTTAGTAAACAACAACTAAAAATGTAAAATTTGTTGCTAGAACAGTGATGCGCACGGGTGTCTCTTCGGCTTTCCCGCACAAATCGCGTGTGTGCAAAGCTAACGACCACAGCGAATCCGATTGCGTGTGTAAATAAAGCGGGGTAAATATCGCATGCGCTAATTAGTTTTATGAGGGCGATAAAAACACGATGTACAAACGATTGTTTGAAATATTGGCGTATAGTTGTAGTCCAACACAAAAGCCGACTTTTACTTAGCAAAATACTACAAGAAAACAGCCGAATTTATTTTTAGTATTAACAGAGCCAGTTTAATATAATTACTGTGGAGTGGTCACGCTATGAAAATAGCAAGATCCTTTTAGGGGGGGCGGGGGGGTTAAATATGGTAATTCAGCTGATAAATATATTTCAACGAAGGACTTTTCTCTACAAGAATTGAATGGTGTAAACTAATACACACAAAATGTGTTTTAGTAGCACGTACATATGGGAACTTCCACAGAAAAGTCTACCTTAACCGAAAACCTGGACTATGATTAAACAAAAAAAATTGCTTGATTTATCAAAGAAAACTATTTAAATATCATAAAAGTAATATTTTCGAAATTTTCCTTAATTGCGTTCTTGAGTTATCAGAACACAAATTTCATGTTCACTTGGTGATCAGTTTTTTTATTTACAAGAGCGTTTTCTCTTTGCTGTTTAAATTTCTAAGAGTAACTCTGCAATTCAACTCTAATAGCTATTGTACAATTTGGCAATAACAACAACTAGGCGTAAAACCAATGTAAAAGAGCAGTGACGTTTCAATTAACGGTAAATTTTGCATTTACTTTTAAAAGATATTCATCAATAACGTCACGCCATACCAATGCTATTTAGTCTTATTATAACTGCGCTGGTGATTGTAGATGCATTTAATTTGGTATTTTAATAAAAGTTGATAAAGTTTACAAATTAAATAAAAAATTACCCCATTTAAGCAAGGAATTTCTGTCGTATTGAGCTTCAAAGTTTCGTAACGTCACGCCATATTGTAAGTAATTTTCTCGATAGGTGATGGCTTTTTCTGAATTATAATTCAATTATATCTTATGTAGATGGATTCTTCGAGTAACTGTAAAAAATGCTCAAAGTGCTATAGGGAAAAACTAAAAACTGACCCACTGAGGCTGGAGAGAAGCCGCTTAAAAGCAAAAGAGAGGGCATCAAAGTACAGAAAAAGGTTAGAATCCAGCAAGCTTAAAAGTGATGCAATATGAAACAAAATTGTAAAAGACATCAAGCATTTCGCCTGAGAAAGAAAAATGAATGTGCCAAAGAATATAGCCCAGAAGCCAATCAGCCCTATAAATGCAGGCAAACAATAGGAAAGGCATTAAAAAAAGCCAAAACTGCTTTGCCGGCCCACCCACAGAAAAGAAGATACATATGTATATTGTTGATTTGTTATACAAAAAATATGGTACATTATCATTGAAGAACGAATCTAAATCGGCAATACAAGACAAAAAACAGTTTGTCGTAGACTTTTACTCAAGAGATGACATTAGTGTCCAAGCCGCAGGTAGAAAGGACACATTGATTGTCGATGGGGAAGTAGTGGCCAAGCGTTTCGTACGAATTCTGCAAATCGGAGAAAACTACTAACTTCGTTAACAAGTCTGCATTTTACGAATTGCGACCAAAACATGTGCAACTATCATGCAAAATACCACATAATATGTGTGTTTGTAAGCATCACGCCAATTTTGCATTTGTTTTGGAAAGCAGTGTGGATTTTATAAAATCTTTTTCATCCAACTTTGAAAAATTTCTCGAATCTGCTTGTTGCAACATTAAAAACGAAAAATGTATGTATGTATGTTAAATGGAAACATTGGCGCAAAGTTGAAGACCGCATTGCTTTGACATACACCGAAGGATCTTTGTCTGATCTTTTGTACGAACCAGATGCCCAGTTACCTTTGTTTAAACGCCACTTTTTTATTAAACGTTTCCAACAAAACTATTTCGAAAGCAAAAAAAATCACATTAGCTCCGACGATCTAATTCTTCAAATTGATTTCGCAGAGAATTATACATAGGTTAACTTGTCAAAATGAGGTGCAAAGCGCACATTTTAGCTACCGTCAAGTTACCATTTTCACTTGCGTTGCTTGGCTGGTTGGCGAAGTAAAATCGTACTCTATAATCAGTGACAAACTCACTCACAATAAATTCGATGTGTGCTGTTTTTTAACAAAACTTGTAGACATAATCAAAAAAGAACATGGGCAATTTCAAAATATTTATATTTTTTCGGATGGAAGTAGCTCTCAGTTTAAAAATAAAGTATATTGCGCGAAGCCTGCCAGATTTTGTTTTTGAATTTGGTTGCAAAGTTTTAGAGTGGAATTATTTTGGAACTTCTCACGGTAAAGGTGCGGTCGATGGGGTAGGAGCAACGACAAAACGAAAAGTTTGGCAGGTATATTTCGAGTTAACTTAGTTTACATTCCCACACAGCAAATAGAAGAGTTTTCTGTTTTGCTAATAGAAAAGTGGAATGAGTTGCCGAAAATTTTTGGAATACATAAAATTCATCATTTATCAAGCAGCGAAGACATTCAAATAAAAGCAGCCGAGACTGCGATTTCGCATAAAAGTGTTGTATAATGATAAAATTAACTTGGAATATTTAAATAAACAAAATCGTATTTTTTGAAATAAAATTCTATTTATTTATTTTTAAACGTCAAAAATTATGTGCCTATTTATTTGGTTTATTTTCTCAAATCATCAAAAACACAGCGCTAACCCAAATTGAATATCTACATACACCCCTTCTATTTGAAAATTCTACAAAAAATGTAAAATTTTGGTATATCAACAAAAAATAATAATTTATATAAAATTCAGCAACATAACGTCAGGTAACGTCACGCCAGAGACTTTGTGTGGTAAAAAAAACCGAAACCATTTTTTTAACATAGGAAATTGGAATGTGAACCTTAAATATTTAAATATCCTGACAAAAAGTTTCACTCGGATAGTTCTACAAAATTCGCAGAATTTTGCTTTTTCAAAATTCAAGATAAGGGGGACTCCCGTGTTTTGTAACGTCACGCCAGCCCATATATTAACTTATATTATTCAGTGTTGTTAAGGGGTTAGGGGTAGTCAGAGGCCCGAAAAAATGATGATTTTCACGAATTTTTTTTTGCTACTTAATTAATTAATTTAACAAAAATAAAAACATAGCATAAAAAGATCATGTTTTAACTTGACTTCACCAAAATTTCAAAAAAAAAATTAATAATTGCAAAAGTTATCGCTGTTTGTGTGAAGCCCAGAAGTCCCTTGCGGTGAACATCACAAGTCCTTGCAGATTCATCTAAAACCAATCGGACAAGAAAAATTAGTTTTATTAATAGATAATCTTGTGCCTGATCGAAGCTTTTTTTTTTTCAAAATGAACAAAATGGCGGCCTCAGAAAATTTTTTCCAGATTTTAGAAAAAAAAACCAACAGTTAATTGTTAAAAAAAAATCGAAATTTTTGAAAAAAAAATCCTTCGATCAGGCACAAGTTTTTTATGTTTTTCAAAAGCTGTATAAATTTTATTGAAATCTACGTAGCGGTTTTTAAGTTACAGTGTTCACCAGTTTGAAAAACATAGTTTTGAGAAAAACGCATTTAAAGTTTTGCTATCGGCTCCGGAGCGGCCGAGCGCCCTTTGTTAATTGTTGAATAACTTGAAAAGTATTTGTCGGATTCACTTCAAATTTTTACACAATATTTTTAAAACATTATACTTTAAGAAAATGCAAAAAAAAAAAATCAATTTTTTGAAAATTCTGACTACCCCTAACCCCTTAATAAATTTCGGTAACTTGTTTACTAAAATAAAGTCCCCTTTATTACAATGCAACTATTCAAATAAAATGTTTCGAAATGTTAAGTAAAGCATTTTTTTTTTGACATTTAGTCATACTAATGTCACGTCACGCCAGTTTGGAAATACCCATATGTGTGTAAGTGCCTTCAAATTTTTGCTTTGGTTGTAAACTAGTGCGACTCTTTTTTTTTGACATTCAAAAAAGGTCTCTGAAAGAATGAATCCAATAATAGATAATTTTTTTGCTCAGCCTAAAAGTGTGCGCCTAAGTATTTGACAACATTATGATTGTTCCAAGATTTCCAAGAAAATTTATTAAAAATAAAAATTTTCAGATCACTGATAATTCAGAGATATCGAACCAAAACAAATTAATGCGTGAGCGAAAAGCGGAGCATCCCATTTTGCGGATGACGGGCGATATTCGCAATAGCACCCAAAACGAACAAGCCAATATGCTCCCCCTTGAAGTCCTACACGAATTCGAATAATAGTTCGTGCAAGAGTTCGAATAATAGTAAAAATATGTGAAAATTATTTATGAAACTTTAAGAAAATAGGAAAAATATACTTGATCGATTTGCATTTACTATGTACATATATGTAAAAGAATAGTCGCATAGTTTTTTTTATTAGTCACCTTCGACTAGAAATTACACCAATCAATTTTGATTTGTCATATGTATGTAATGAATATTTACTAGAAAGAAGCATTCGAGTGAGTGGTACCGTTCCTACGGTGGTCGGTTCTTAGTTGTCAGAGCGACCCGAATTCATATTCGGCCAACAGCATTCCCCGTAATTGTATGGGGAATGTTTATGTTGATACAACAACAACAATGAGTTATAGCGATATGTTTTCTTTATCGACAAAATCTATAAGTGGGAGAAGCTGCAAAATCACACGCATACCAACGTCTTTACCCATTTAGCATTGAGAATGTAATAGAAACTTTGCAGTGAGCATTGCCGAAAATTTGCATGAACATTTATCAACAGCCAAATGACTGTCATTTTTCTTGCAGGTTTTTGGAAATTAAATTTTTTGAAGAAAAGGTTATTTTTACATTACTAAAAAATAGTCGATGATTGGTTACTTGAAATTCCATATGTCTGATGTCTGTTAATCGATTAGAATACACGTAAAAAACCAGTTTTTGCTTATTCAGCAAAAATAAATAAATCAGATGCCTGGGGTTTATACATTTAGTAAATTATGGGCTGAAATATGATGGAGAAAGGAAAAAGAAATAATTTTGAAATATTTTCATAGATTTTCATGCTAATTAAGAACTTAAAAACGGTTTTTTCGCATCTTATTTTTATAGATTTTTGGACGTCTAATGCAACAGCGTCAACAATTTCGCGTTGAATATTTGTACATGAAGTACTCAGATAAAAACTCTTATTTTATGAACCCCAAAAATGAGCAAAGCTTCAAATTTTATTTTATTTTTTCAGTTGGCTAACTAATTCAGGAGTGGGCTAACTACTTTTGAGTTTAAAGTCGACTTTTACTGGTTGCGCAAATTATAAAGACGAACAGCGCAATTGCTTAGAAAAAAATGTACGCTTTTATTGGTAGCTTTGACAGGCATAGGAACGCACAGGCGATACTGAGGCATTTGCAGGATCTTACAACCGCTTTGAGAGATAACCCAGGAAGAATTGTATCAGTACATTTGAAGTAATTTTGCGAAAATTCTGTTCAAAATGGAAACTTATTTCAGGTTTTCCCAGCGCGAATTGGCGCGTACACTTTTGTTGGGAGTTGGGGCAAACTCCTCTTCTTATTTGTGGTGTGCGTCTTAATGTTGTTAAACAAAAATGAAGGGAACTGCAGTTTAAAGCGGACTCAAAACGGCAGATATTTCTTATGAGGAATTTTTTCATGGCAGAAATACACTCGGAGATTTGCCATTACCTGCCGCGGGGCGCCCGCTATTAGAAACAACTTTTTCTATCACATCGTGTTTCATGTACGACGTTTCGAACCTACCCACTGCCGAATGTTAGTCAGCCACAATACTATCGCTTTTCTCCTCCTTCGTTAATTACAAAAATTTTGTATATATCAAAGTCGAAAAATTAGACAAACTGACACAAATTGTTCAACCAAGTCTACAATTTTCCGAAGGTTTTGATGAGGTGAATCCGAATCAGACCGCAGAGTAGATCGGAATTTGTGGGTTTAGAAGTGCAAAAAAGGACTTTTTGTTATATTTGGGGATTGTTTTGTTTTGTTTTTTAATTTTATTTTAATTTATTTTTTTTTTTTTTTGGAAAATGGAGTCAACTACTCCTAATCCTTGTCTCATGATTCTGGGCTCGATCGAGTATATTGAAAAGCAATTAAATGAGATGCTTCACACGCAAAGCCTTCGGAAAAGTGTATTTTAGGTTATGGTTCTGAAGGTCAATCGTAATTTTTATCGTAATTGCTATATATGTACACACACCTGCATGCAAAATAATAGGAGCGTGACGAATTACCAAGTTTTAGCATTTTTTGTAATGCTTTTATAAAAGTATATTTCAGGCCATAACAAAAACCATATAACTCAAAGCTCCAAAATTGTAGGAAATTTAAAAAAATTTAACGTTTGTTAAAAAAATTTAACGAATTAAAAAAAATTTCCAAATTCTTTTCCTTGTAGCAATAAAGTCAATTTCGAGTTCAAGTTCCAAACGTGCTGAAAAATTTACAATTTAACAAATTGCAAAAAAAAATGTCATCAAAATATAGTTTTTTTAAATCGCAAACTTTACAAAACTTCGGGGTATGTAGTTTTATAGGTCATGCAATTTCAATACGAATATAATAAAGTAGAAAGAAATGTCAAGCCGTTTAAAAAGATGATGACTTTTGAAAAAAAAATTCTTCCCATAGGTGCTGAAAATTTTCGAAAGTATTTTATACAGAAGAGAATCCCCAAAAACTCTGGGGGAAAAAATTCGTCAAAAATCAATAACAATTTTGAGCCATAAACTGGGCTATGAAACTGCATGTTCAGAATTTTCCCTAAAATTTTGTATAAAAAGTGGGTAATTTTACATATCGTCCAAAGTTTGGAGCTTAAGTTATATGGTTTTTGTTGTAGCATAAAATATTCTTCTATAAAAACATAAAAAAAATATTATTTTCAAAAGACAAAAAATATATAAAAAAAATAGTTCGTGGCGCTCCTATTATTTTGAACATCAAGAGAAACCAAAAAGGCATGTCAGCACATAAAAATTTGTTTCAAAATCTATTATCTACAGCGATGGGAGCTCCTTAAAATCTAGAACTTTTGCTGTAAACTTACTATGATTCCTCATGCTAAAAGCTGCTCATTTTTTTGTTTTTTTCACTTTTCATTTTCTTTACTTCTCTTGAAGCATATGTACAACCAGAGCTACTGCTAAGTCCAGCTTTCCCCGCCCTAACTTGCACTTGGGTATCAGTTCCCACTAAACTCCTACTGCCAGTAGCTGCCAGCAGTTGATTCACTAACCTCTCTTTTCTTTCTAACTCCAGTTCTTGTTGAAAGCATTTCGAACTGAGTCGTAGCTTTAGTATTTATTTACGAAAAATGTTTATTGTTCCCAATTCTGATTGATGTGCCGCTTTTTGAAATGAAAATTCATAATACTCCTTAATTTTGTTATTCAAACTCATGACGCAATTTTCTACCTGAGAGAAGTGCAAAAGATGGGACGCCTAAAGATATGCAACGTTTTCTTGCCCATTAACTGGCAGTAGATAAATACAGTGGCACACAAACTATAATAAATAAGGCCGCTACTTACACTTTGTATGAAAACACCTGAGTGTGTATGCATATGTTTATAAGTATATACAAATATTAACAAAAATAAAATATATTGCATGTTCTTCGTAGAAAACTGAATATTGATATTACGTTTAATTTTAATCAGCATCCATTCAACAACAGACCATTTCTTCAAGCCACTTGCAGGGCAATATGTAATTTGCCGCTAAAGCTTCTGTCAACTCACAACTCCCTTGTGACCATTTAAGAGTCATTCATGCCAATTCTAAAGCAACAATATCCATCGAATCCAACAACAATCACACAAGATGCAGAATTAATGCAAACAATAGGCCTGCCTGCCTTGCAGAAAAAGGAAGGCGCATTCATTTGCTCAAGTGGTGCTTTTGTCAAAAATGGGAAATCGTTAATTAAAAACCACAGCGAAGCACGACAAATTTCTATAAACAAACGCGACGTTTACGGAATTGCATACAAACGTACTTTCAAAAGCTAACAGAAAAGAGGAGTGATTAAGAGGAATTCTGTAAAACGAGAGACTGTTCTTGTGTGTGAAGTTGGCAAAATGTGCAAGCAAACATTTTGAAGTGAGTGCCGGTGTTAGCGGTATGGAGTAGGTGTAAGGGCAAAGAAAGTGGCAAAGACGGGAAAGAATGTGAAAGAGAAGCTTGTCATTTGAAATATTGATGCAATTTCATTCCCTGGCGCTGAATGTTAAAAATACATTTTTTTTTTTTTTGGTGTTTTGAAAGTTTTAGTATGATATGCGTATAAAAAATTACATTTTATTTGTTGAAGATACCGGATCAAATGTGAACAATATTATAAACTATTAAAAAGATATAAAAATAGATTCATCATGGGTGGAGACTTTAACGCTAAAAACGTATACTGGGGTTCAAGACTAACTACAACGAAAGGAAGAGAATAACATAAGGCAATGCAACTTGCTGGATGTGATGCGGTCACAACATGCAAACCAACGTACTGGCCAACTGATTCCAAAAAAAAGGCCTGACCTAATCGATTTCCTCATAGTTAACAAAATATCTAGAAACTTTCTAGAAATTGAAGATAGTGATTATCTAAACTCGGATCACGCACCAATATTTTTGTCTCTCAGCGAGCATATCATTTTTAAAGAACATATGGACAAAGTGAGTAACCGATTCACAGATTGGCATTACTTACAGAAAATTCTAAAAAAATTGCAAAAATAATGCAGCACAAATAGTTAATGAGGAACAATTAGATAGTGAAGTTCAAAATTTTACGTCCAACGTGCAACTTGCCGCATGGAAAAGTACTCCAACTATTAAAAAATCCGTAGTCATTACTCAATACCCAAAGGACATCGGGGATCTTATTTCACTAAAGCGAAAACTTCGCAGTAAGTGGCATCAAACACGAGCACTAATAGATAAAACTAGGCTAAACAAAATGACCAAAGACCTTAGTCGGAAAATAAAGAAATTTAAAATTGATGGGTTTTCTCGTTACTTGCATTCATTGCCCAAAGATCGTCGTGTGGATTACTCTTTATAGAAATGCACAAAGTACTTAAAAAGGTCACAAATGCACTGGCCTCCTCTCAAGATAAAAGAAGGAAAATGGGCTAATAACAATTCCCAGAAAGCAGAACTATATGCAGATTATCTAGCTGCCACATTTTAATTTACAAGCGGATACTAAGGCCAGTATGGAGTTATGGTGCGCATCTATGGCGGTGCGCCAGTCAAAGTACGAAAAACCAAATCCAACACTTCCAAAATAAGGTCCTTAGGTGCATTGTCAAAGCACCATGGTACTGCAGAAGTTCCGACATTGAGCGCGACCTTAAAATAAACTCCGTCAACACTGAAATCGCTAAGATTGCAGTTGCCCATAAAGTAAGACTAATAAACCACATCAATGAAGAAGCACTTAATTTAATTGAAACCAACGGATTAATACGAAGGCTCAGACGCACTAAACCTAGCGATCTCACACCTCCATAGAACTGCTTTATGTCATGTAGAGTGAAAATTGTGTAATGTTATCATACTTAAGTTGCTTGTTAGTCATTTGTAAATATTTAAGAACTAGTTGAAATAAAAAATTAAAATAAAAAAAAAAATTTATTTGCTTTGTACCACTATTTTTCTATTTTTTAAATACAAAATATATGTCAGAAATACATTTCTTTGCATAATAATTTTCGGAAATCTTTGTAGATTTTGTAGAAAGTTTGGAGCTTTGATTTATAAGGTTTTTGTTACACATTGAATTATATTTTTGTAAAATATACACGAAAAAAATTTGGCATGAAAAATTTTGGGAATATTGTAGTGACTTGATTAGACTTGTAGATGAAGTGACTTGATTATGTGAGCAAAAGTGTAGCTTCTTTTGAAATTTGGCAGGCTCGAAATTAACTTTATTGATATGTTTTAATGGACTTTTTTTCTTATAATTGTATGTAAAAGGTTTTCCAATTGGCGCGGGTCGATTTTGGCGCCCTGTGGCAGCCATTTTGTTTTGGTGACATCTGTCAAATCTTTTGTTTATTATTCAGTTGTTTATGCCAAATCAGCATGGCAAATTACACGATTGAACAGCACGTTCCCATGATAAAACTTTATTATCAAAATGAGTGTTCATTAACGCAAACGTTGCGCGCATTTCGCCCATTTTTCGGTAGACGTGGTGGCCCTTCAAAGTCGACTCTTCAACGTTTGGTGGCAAAATTTGAGACGACCGGGTCAGTAAACACTCAGCCAACACCCGTACGTTCGGGGAACGCAAGATCAGCCGAGAACATTGTCGCGGTCCGTGAAAGTGTACAGCAGAACCCGAGGCAGTCTATTCCTCGCCGTGCACAAGAACTTGGCCTTTCGCAGACTTCAAATTGGCGAATTTTGCGTCGGGACTTGAGCCTACACCCGTACAAGATCCAACTGACCCAGGAGCTCAAAGTTGATGACCATAGACAACGCCGTTTGTTTGCTGACTGGGCTTCGAATCGTTTGGAAGAGAACCCCAGTTTTGGGCAAAAAATCATCTTTAGTGACGAGACGCATTTTTGGATGGATGGCTGTGTTAACAAACAAAATTGCCGTATATGGGACGACACCAATCCACACGAGGTTCACCAGGTGATAATGCATCCTCAAAAAGTTGTCATATTCCACACTTAATGGCATATATGCGCCTTTCAAGTACATAGAGACGTACTCTAGTTAAAATAAGAAAGATAAAAGGCAGGAAGGAAACGCAAGAAAGTCAAAAAATAAAAGGAACATTCAGAAGCTGGACCAAAGTGCTCAAAACACCTCCCAATGAAATATGTAATGCGAGTACCATGCTTGGGAGGAGCTTTCTTGGTAGAAAAATATGGATGGTACATCTTTCCAAGAGCAGAAATTCTGATTATCAACCCAGTATAGTGTCTTAAGGGCTTCTATGACAGTTTTGATAGGTTATCCTATTGAAAGGAATGAATTGTAAATCTAGTGAGCCGTTTCTGAGCCTTATCAATTCATAAAGATGAACTCAAATAGGATGGATTCTAGATAATGCTGCAATATTCGAGGTTTGAGCTAACAAGAGGACAAATATAAATTCTTCAGCGTAGAAAGATCTTGGAACTCCTTTGAAGTCCTTACTAACGGGTGATTTTTTAGCTATTATTTTTTTAAACAGTTGGTTTAAACAGCTGACGCACGTTTCGTATTTTGTTTCACTGTCAAACATCTTCAGTTTGGTCTATAATTTAACCATGAATCGTCTTACAAACGAACAACGCTTGCTAACCATTCAATTTTATTATAAAAACTAGCAAACCCGACCCGCTTCGCTGGGCACCGCGGTCGGTCCACGTTTTGGCATATATTTCGAGACCCTAGTCATCAATAGGTATGAAAATTACCCCACGTTAAAGCACTTATCGACAGCTTTCATTTGATGCCCATATTGCACATCCACAACCAAAGGTTACCCGGGTTCACGTTTTGACCTATATCTCGAGACCCCAGTCAGGGAGCGGCATGAGAAATACTCTGTACTAAAGCATTCACCAACAGCTTCCAATTGATATCCATATTGTACAAACACATTCTAGGGTCCACGTGTTGGTCTCTATCTCGGGACTCTAGTCACGGAGCGGCATGAAAAATACTCTGAACTAAAGCATTCACCAACAGCTTCCATTTGATACCCATATTGTATATACACATCCGAAGGTTACCCGGGCCCACGTTTTGACCTATATCGTGAGACCCCAGTCACGGAGCGGCATGAGAAATACTCTGTACTAAAGCATTCACCAACAGCTTCCAATTGATATCCATATTGTACAAACACATTCTAGGGTCCACGTGTTGGTCTCTATCTCGGGACCCTAGTCACGGAGCGGCATGAAAAATACTCTGAACTAAAGCATTCACCAACAGCTTCCATTTGATACCCATATTGTACAAACATATCCTAGGGTTACCCGGGTCCACGTTTTGGCCTATATCTCGAGACCCTAGTCACGGAACGGTATGAAAAATAGTTTTTACTATAGAAATCATCAACAGCTTCCATTTGCTACCCATATTGTACATACACATCCGAAGGTTACCCGGGTCCACGTTTTGACCTATATCTCGAGACCCTATCTACCAATAGGTATTCAAACTATACGGAAACCATCTTCAATACCTCCTTAACAATGTGTGTAAGTTTGGTTTAATTCGGTGCAAAGACACGGCGGGTCCACGTTTTGGCATATATTTCGAGACCCTAGTCATCAATAGGTATGAAAATTAACCCGTATTAAAGCACTTAACCACAGCTTTCATTTGATATCCATGTTGTACAAACATATTCTAGCGTCCACATTTTGGTCTCTATCTCGAGACCCTAGTCACGGAGCGGATGGAAATACTCTGAACTAAAGCATTCACCAACAGCTTCCATTTGATACCCATATTGTACATACACATCCGAAGGTTACCCGGATCCACGTTTTGACCTATATCTCGAGATTGTATCAACCAATAGGTATCCAAACTATACGGAAACCATCTTCAATACCTCCTTAACAATGTGTGTAAGTTTGGTTTAATTCGGTTTGAAGACACGACGGGTCCACGTTTTGGTCTCTATCTCGAGACCCTAGTCACGGAGCGGATGGAAATACTCTGAACTAAAGCATTCACCAACAGCTTCCATTTGATACCCATATTGTACATACACATCCCCAGGTTACCCGGGTCCACGTTTTGACCTATATCTCGAGACCGTATCTACCAATAGGTATCCAAACTATACGGAAACCATCTTCAATACCTCCTTAACAATGTGTGTAAGTTTGGTTTAATTCGGTTTAAAGACACGGCGGGTCCACGTTTTGGCATATATTTCGAGACCCTAGTCATCAATAGGTATGAAAATTAACCCGTATTAAAGCACTTAACCACAGCTTCCATTTGATACCCATATTGTACATACACAACCAAAGGTTACCCGGGTCCACGTTTTGACCATTTTCCCGGCAATTATTCGAATTTTTCTCACCTTCTAAAACCTTCCCTAGACCTCCACGAATAATTCAAGACCAAGATAAGATAAATCCGTTCAGCCATTCTCGAGTTATAAGCGAACATAGGGACAGATTTTCATTTTTATATATATAGATGTGTGTTCTGTTAAGAAAGTTTAAGATCCACTTTTTGTGTTCAGCGACGAAGTTCATTTTTGGATCAATGGGCACGTAAATAAGCAGAATTGTCGATTTTGGAGTGAAGATCAGCCAGAAGAATTGCAAGAGCTACCAATGTATCCAGAAAAGGTCACAGTTTGGTGCGGCTTATGGGCTGCAGGTATCATTGAACCGTACTTCTTCAAAGATGCTGCGAAGCGTAACGTAACTGTGAATGGTGAGCGCTACCGTGAAATGATATCCAACTTTTTTTTTTGCCCAAAATGCAAGAGTTTGACTCGCAGGACATGTGGTTGCAGCAAGACGGTGCCACATGCCACACAGCACGCGTAACAATGGACTTGGCGGAGGCGAGTTCGGTGAACATTTTATTTCACGTTCGAGACCTGTCAATTGGCCACCCAGATCGTGCGATATAACGCCTTTAGATTATTTTTTGTGCGGCTATGTTAAAGCTATTCTGACAAGCCTGCTTCAATTAACGCATTGGAAGACAACATTAAAGCATTTATATGTGAGATACCGGCCGAAACATTGGAAAGAGTATGCCAAAATTGTACTAAGCGGATGGACCATTTGAAGCGCAGTCGCAGACAACATTTGCAGGAAATAATTTTCAAGCATTAAATTATATGGACTGCACTATCGATTTAAATAAAAATTTCATGCATTTTTCTGAATTTTACGTGTGGTTTTTCGAAAAACTTTCCTATAGCTCTTAAAAAATCACCCTTTACATAGCTGAGCAAAACATGCATTCTGAATGCCGCAACCGTTTCTTCAAGTGTCGAAACACGTTGACCTCTCAGTTTGTTTTTTACGTACGGGAATAAAAAGAAGTCATTCGGTGCCAAGTCAGGACTATACCGCGGATGACCCATTAATTCGATGTTTTGGGTGCTCAAAAATGCAGTTGTTTGAGCCGATGTGTGAGAGCTCGCATTGTTCTGATGAAGAGTGATCCGTCTTTGGCGATTGGTTTTCCTAATTTCTTAGAAGACAACTTGCAAACAAATGGTTGTGTACCACTCAGAATTTACTGTTCTGCGTTGTTCTAGTGGTACGGTTGCGACATGTCCATGTTTTTCCGAAAAAACAGGCGACCATTTGCTTGGAAGTGCTTCGTGCGCGAACATTTTTTGTTGGATTTGGCTCATCTTGAAACACCCATACAGTCGACTGCTGTTTACTTTCGGGCTCATACGCGTAAATCCATGATTCATCACCTGTCACGATGACATAGACGTGTTTCGAAGCCCCGCGATCGTATTTTTTGAGCATTTCCTTCGACCAATCGACACCAGCCTTTTTTTGAGCGATTGACAAATTGTGTGGGATCCAACGCGAACAAATTTTTTGGACAGTCAAATGTTTATGCAATATTGAATGTATGCTGGTCCCACTAATGCCTAAGATTGTCTCAATCTCCCGATAGGTCACATGGCGATCTTGCAATATCAGTTCGCGCACAGCATCAATGGTTTTCGGAACAACAACTGATTTTGGACGACCTTCACGAAATTCGTCTTGGAGTGAACTACGACCACGATTGAATTCACCATACCATCGATAAACACTGGTCCTTGATGGAGCTTCATCGCCAAAAAATTAATTAAGTTCATCCATGCAATGTTGCCGAGTTGATCCACGTCGAAAGTTGTAAAAAATAATCGCACGAAAATGTTGACGATTTAATTCCATTTTTGGACCGAGATGAATCTTTTAAGTTACTGTAAACAACACAAATAGCGCTGGTATTTCAAAACGTTCTGAGCACGTAAAAGCCAAAAAATGTCAAACTTTGCGATACAGCTGTCAGTTGCCAGAACCAGGGTTGCCAAATCCCGAAATATAAAAGGCACCCCTCGTATTATTTCTACGAGTTCTGGTGTTGTTGGTGTTTTTGGACGTGCTTTCAATGGATTGTCTTGAAATTTTGTACGACCACGTCTTTCAGTAACCCATCTTTCTACTGTCCGAAAAGTCTTTACACACTTTCAACAATCGTTCATAAATTTCCTTCGCTTTAAACCTTTCAAAAATAAATATAAAAATAAAAATTCAATAACTGCACGATACTTGATTTTTTGTTTTTTTGTGCACCATCGTTACTAAATGGTTTGTGAGCAAAGGAGGAATTGACACTACGACGTACGTTCATTTGAAAAGTGTACAAACATAACAAACAAAATGTTAACTAATAGTAACGCCCACTCTAATTGAACCGAAAAACTTATTCAAGAACCTAGTAAAGCAGCAACTTCTAAAGAACAAATTCTCACAAACAAAGATGGGCCACCCTAATGTACATGTATTTAATCATGTGTAAACTCTATTATAAAGGGTGGTTAAGTTTCAAGGGCCGGTGTTGACTTTGAATAAAATACAATTTTTTTAGGAAATTATTGTCATTTCTCTTTATTATGATAATATTGGTATGGCTCAATTTCGTATGGAACAAAATATCGGCGGAATGGCCGCCGAGGCCTCGGCGGCACACCTCCATACGATGGTCCAAATTTTCGATGACGCTGAGGCATAATTGAGGTTCTATGCCGTTAATGTGCCGAATTATCTCATCCTTTAGCTCTTGAATTGTTGCTGGCTTATCGACGTACAACTTTTCTTTCAAATAACCCCAACGAAAGAAGTCCAACGGTGTCGTTGACGTTTAGGTGTGGTTCACATTCAACATCGGCCCTTGAAATTTAACCACCCATTATATGCGAAATTTAACCACCCATTATATGCGTATGATTTATGTGCCCACCACTGCGCTAATGACTTTAAAAACAATTCGCGCCCCAAATTATGCTTAGCGAATCGGCAAAGCTACACATTCAAATCAAATGGATTTGACACCATTTTCCCATGTCGCCAATTTGATTTATTGGCGAATTTCGAGGCTAATGGCTTTGTAAATTGGACCATGACCTTTTCGGGTTAAAATAATTGGCAAATGATGCCCTCAAATCGACAGTTGTAATAAGAGTAATAAGTAAATTAAAAAATTCATGTGCACATGTATATGTAAGTATGTATGTATGCATATATGTATGTATGTATGTATGTATGTTTCAACATCAATCTGTGCATGTGCATATGACACGAGATCAGTATAAAAATCGATTTTCACTTGTTTATCAAATAGAAATTTGACTTCCCCACAAACGAAGTAAGCAACGGAAAACGCGAGTATAAAAAACGGACAATCGAATAGTGGAGGATTGTTGCAAGTGCAGGAAGGTATACAAGATGAAACCCACCTACCTACCCGCCCGTGCAAAAGAAATATGCAATATTTCAGACAGCGCAGCATTTAACACAATGCGGTGCCAATACTCACACAAATCACCCCTTAATATCCATTGCAACTTTACCACAAAATTCACTTTGTGCCAGCGAGTAAAACAAATATGCCTGCATCAGATCCTTCGGATTGCCTTCCCGTGACCAAAGTGCAAATGCCGGAAAATGCACCACGACCACTCTCACTGCTGTGTATGTAGGCAGGTGAGTATGATGGCGAGGCGATTACATGAATTGCATTACCTAGGGGGATACATTTCATGCGATTAACGTCGAGTGAAAGTGGTTGTTGGCGACGTCGGCGACGACGGTGATTCGAAAATCTACACAAATGTATAAAACATGCGCATATACATACATATGTATGTATGTGTGTATGGTATGTACAAAGTTAAAGTCGCTTATCAGCCCACCCCAAAAGTCAGCAAGTTTCAGCTCTCAGCTCTCTGCTGAAAGGTTCCTGGCGTTTCGCAAAAAGAAGGAAGTTTCAAGTAATTCAGAAATATGCTTTCATTTCACTTTCCAAAAGGAGCCTGAGCTGGCAACGAGCCCTATTTTTTAACAAATACACATACATTCATACATACTAGGGTCGTGATTTTTTTCGTTTTTACGATACCGGAGTTTTCGGGATTTCGTTAATGGGATTTAGATATTTATTATTTTAAAAGAGGTCAACTTGAAAAAATTGCATCAATATTATTTGAGCAGGTAATAATAAATAAATGGGTTTATTTTCATTTTACCCTTCAAGCAAGGAGTGGGGGACTTTGGGTATCCCAAGATTAGTTTTTCTTTAATAAATTCGTAAATGGAATATGAAAGTTAATCCAAGTAAATCGGAGACTATGATTTTTAGATAAGGCGTTTGAATATCGCAGTTAGAAACGAGGTGGTGCAATGGCGTAGATGTAAGCGTTGTGGCGGAATATCGTCATTTGAGTGTCATACCCAAAAGTGCCCAAAAATGGCATTCGGAAAACATTTGGAAGCCGCAGTCAAGGCAAGCATTAATTTCACCTGGAAGGACTTTCTTGCTAAATCGTCAGTGGCGATAAAAAATATATGGAAACTTTTTCGAACTGTCTGTAGATCCATACAATCTAATGCTGCCCAAGTGTGGGGCTATACTGTGGGCAAACAGTAAGGTGAATTTATTTGTCAAACTTCGCGGGATTAAAATTTCGCTCTAGTTATTTTTTTCATGAGTTGGCAGCACTGTTAATAACATCTGGGCCAACTTTCATGTGAATGTCATTATCAGTAATATATTTACGCTTGTGTTTACCAAACGATCAAGAGTGCATTTTTCGAGTTTTACAATGTCTGATTTGATTGAGCAGAGAAGTGCCATCAAATTTTGTTTGCGGAATGAAATTTCGGCTGCGGAAACGTTTAGCATGTTGCAGAAGGCATTTGGTGATTCGACCATGTCGCAGAAAAATGTGTATCAGTGGTACAAAGACTTCAAAGAGGGTCGAGAACGTGTTGATGACTTGGAGCGCTCCGGACGACCATCGACGTCAACAGATGACCAACACGTCAATAAAGTGAAAGAGTTAGTGCTCAAAAATCGTCGGTTGACTGTTAAAGACCTTACTGATATGATCGGAATATCAGAAGGATCTGTGAAAACCATTTTGAAAGACCATTTGGGCCTACGAAAAGTCAAATCTCGTTTGGTACCGAAAACTCTCAATTTCTTGGAAAAAGTCGTCGCGTTGATGTGTGTGAAACAATGCTTTCAGACTATCAGGACAAGCTCAAATGCATCATTACGGGAGATGAGACTTGGATTTATGCTTACGACCCTGAAACAACCGACCAATCAAGCGAATATCGTGCTAAAGGCGAGGCCAGACCGAAAAGAGCACGTCAAAGTCGTTCAAAAATAAAGGTCATGATGACAGTTTTTTTCGATTTTCGTGGTGTGGTGCACTATGAATTCCTTCTACCTGGCCAAACTGTTAATAAGGAATATTATTTTTGAGCGTTATGCGTCGTTTACGTGAAGCAATTCGTCTAAAAAAACCAGAATTATGGGCCAACAACTCTTGGCTTTGCATCACGATAATGCACCGTCTCATACTGCACTCGTTCTTCGTGACCATTTCGCCAAAAATTCCACACATATCGTTCCGCAACCACCGTATTCGCCTGATTTGGCTCCGTGTGACTTCTGGCTATTCCCAAAACTCGAGAGACCACTCCGGGAAACGCGTTTCGAGTCGATTGAGGACATAAAAGCTGAATCGATTACCAAACTGTTCGGATTACCGTATCTAAGGCTGGGTATCACGGCCGGGTTCCTCGACGCAAACCATGCATTTCGAAGGTAAATAAGAAAACGAGACTAGAATTTGCTAAAGAGCATTTAAATAAGCCCGACCCTTTTTGGAACACCTCTATTTTCAGTGATGAATTAATATTCAATTTATTTGGTTCAGATGCAGGACAAAAGATTTGGCGAAAGCCCAATAAAGAGCTTCAAGAGAACAACCTGCTCAAAACAGTTGAACAGGGTGGAGAGGAAATGTGATGGTTTGGGGGTGTTTCGCGGCATCTGGTGTCGGACAGCTCGTCATAGAAGAGACAATGGATAAGCATGTATATCACGACATTTTTAGAGAAAATTTAAGTCCGAGTGTCGAAATACTGGGCCTTAACGGGACAACTTCGCAATTTCAACAAGATAATGACCCAAAACATTCGTCTTATCTTGTGCAGGAGTGGTTGATATAGCATAGCAAACAGCTTATGAAGATTTATTTTTTGCGAAAAAAAAAAACCATTACCGAGACCAAAGCTAAGCTTGATAAATACTATAGGGACTCTGCACCATCGATTTCAATGGTAAAAAAGTGGTTTACTGAATTTCGTTGTGGCCGTACAGGCACTGAAGATGCCGAACGTCTTGGACGCCCAGTTGAAGTCTCTACACCCGAAACAATCGAAAAAATTCACGATATGGTGTTGTCCGACCGAAGATTGAAAGTGCGAGAGATTGTGGAAGCCGTAGGGATCTCGCATGGTTCAGTGGTTTCAATGTTGAATGATCACTTAGGCATAAGAAAGCTTTCCGCAAGATGGGTGCCGCGTTTGCTCACAGTCGACCACAAACGCAATCGTGTAACAACTTCACAGGAAGGTTTGGCGTGGTTTAATCGCAATATGGAGGAGTTTTTGCGCCGTTTTGAAAACGTGGACGAAACATGGATTCATCACCACACACCAGAGACCAAACAACAGTCGAAACAGTGGGTTTCTAAGGGTGAATCGACGCCAAAGAAGGCCAAGATGGGTTTGTCAGCCAATAAAGTTATGGCGACTGTTTTTTGGGATGCACGCGGGTTAATCCACATTGACTACCTTCAAAAGGCGAAAACAATCAATGGGGAATATTATGCCAACTTATTGGACCGATTCAATAACGATTTGAAAAAAAACCGACCTCATTTGGCCAAGAAAAAAGTTCTTTT
Source organism: Anastrepha fraterculus (assembly GCA_037575425.1). NCBI lineage: Eukaryota > Metazoa > Arthropoda > Insecta > Diptera > Tephritidae > Anastrepha > Anastrepha fraterculus. Next base: position 7,958 of record JAYXIM010011834.1, on the reverse strand, counting down.
CCACCAAGACACTTGTGCAGTTGCCATGGCAAAAATCCACGAATTGAGCTATGAATTGCTCCCTCATCCGCCCTATTCTCCAGATTTGGCTCCGAGTGACTACTTCTTGTTCCCAAACCTGAAGAAATGGCTTGGTGGAAAAAGATTTGACTCCAATGATGATGTCATCTCGCAAACAAAGGCGTATTTTGAGGACCTCGATAAATCATATTTTTTGGAAGGGATAAAAAAATTGGAGAAGCGTTGGACAAAGTGTATAGAACTCAAAGGAGACTACGTTGAAAAATAAAATGATCTATTTATCAAAAAGTCTATGTTTTATTCCAAAAGTCACGGACTTATTGATCCGCCCTCGTAAATACATTTAGAAAATACCGTTTTCTATTTTTTTATGTACTTTCATTAGAAGAAAAGTTATAGCACTGAGAACTTTGATTTTTCGTGTGTGCCAATACTTTTTTGATTCACTGTACATTTACGTGTATTGTGTTTTATATTAGAAATACAACAAAAACAAAAAAACGTTCAAACATATTCATATTTGCTAAAAAGTTAAAGTTAATGCTCCTTTTTTTCCTGTAAACAGCTATTTTTCTGCCTCCATCATTTCATATGCTTTGTAAGAAATTGCAAATCTCGAAAATGTGGGGATTGTTTGAATTTTCGGGATTCAAATTTTTGGGATTCTAATCCAGAAAAGCCGTAACTGGCATCCCTAGTTCATACATACATAAAAAATGTTAAAAGAAATTGCTTCAACAACCCTACTTGCCAGGAACTGCAGCTTTGCTTTATTATTACACTTTCTACTAACACATACCCACATACAGATGCTTCACAGCACATATAATTTACTTTTGAAACGTACAAAGTTCATTTTTTTCTTGTTCGACACTGTCTCTTTTTTTCTCCTTCTCACTCCCCTTTCTATTGTAAACAAGTGAAACGAATTCTGTTAAAAAGTTTCACCGTGAAGTGCATAGATTCAGGCGCAAAGGCGTTAACCAGTAATTACAGTGCATGGCAATGCTAGCGTGACAGGACTTGATGAGGTCAACATTATTTTTTGCTATTGAATAATTATTTAAATTGTATTGGCGCCGGTTTGTATATGTACATACATACAAACATATACATGTAAATGTATTTATAATATTGATTTATTTTGCTACACAAAAAGTTGTAAACACAGAAGCTTTTCCAGAGTTATTTTTATATGCTGGTTGAAGGCGATAGCAGGTGCAGGAATGTAGAACTGCTAAAAAAAAAAGATCCTTAGGATTTTGACAAATTCGTTTTCATCACAAGTGCTTGTAACACAGCCCCTCAAGGAGGCTTTGCACGAAAGTGCAGAGGATTCTTGACAAAATCGATGACTGGTGCATGAGACAAGGTCTTTCCGTTAATCCGAACAAAACAACCATAGTCTTGTTTACGAGAAAACGGAAATTGGATGGACTCAGTCTTCCAACACTGAAAGGTGTGACACTTGGTCTTTCCAACGAAGTTAAATATCTAGGAGTAATCTTGGATAAGAAGCTGACTTGGGAGACACGCGTTCCACTGAAGGTGAATCGCGCATTGAGGATTTTTCAGCAATGCCGTAGAGCCTTTGGCAAAACCTGAGGTCTGAAACCTGCTGTGGTCCTATAGATATACACAGCACTTATCAGACCAATCATCACTTACGCTTCTGTGGTATGGTGGCGACGGAGCATGGTTAAGTCCACAATCGGGGAACTATATAGGCTGCAAAGAAGTGTATGTTATGCATCACGGGTGCCATGAGTACAACCTCCGGTGATGCCCTAAATGCTATGCTTGATTTGCTCTCCCTGGATCTTAAGATACAACAGGAAGCAATAAAAGCAATGTGTAGACTCCATAAATATGGTTTCTGGCACGAAGATGGAACTTCGGGACACAGAGAAATCTTTAAGTTGCTGTCGGAGCAGTATCCACTGTTTTTTGCACCTAAAGATGACCTGATACCCACAGTTTCATTTGGATGGAAATTTGATGTCAGATGCGAGAGCAATGGAGCAATCCAGAATGCATGCAGGGAGGTTTGACGGATATTTTCTTTATCGATGGGTCCAAGAATGAAATAGGGTCTGGAGCCGGATGGTACTTAAACGATAGGAATAAGTATCACTATGCTGTGGCGGAAATGGCAACTGTTTTCCAAACGTAAATTTTTGCCATCCTGATAGTAGCCGAATGGATAATCGAAAGGAGATGGACCGGGAAACGGATTGGAGTCTTCAGTGACAGTCAGGCTGCATTGAAGGCCCTGGAGAACGCGAAGCAAACCTCAAAGATTGTTCAAGAATGTAAGAAGAAGCTTGATTCTTGGCATTAGTTTTAAAAATATTTTTTCCCAGAAAATCTCCTCAGATTTTAGAAAAGTTAATGTTCTGCGTCGGGGAAAGAGACGATCTCAGAGCGAAAAATCTCTTCCGAAACCCGTCGACCTCATGGCCCGGGAACGAATAGGCGCATGGGACTGCAAGAAGAAACACGTCATCACTAGCGTCGCGGAACGGATATACCAAGCCATGCTGCGGTGGCAAAGCCGATGGGACACTGAACCGAGTGGCAGATGGACGGCGAAACTTATTCCATCAGTAGGCAAATGGGTCCAAAGGAACTTCGGGGAAGTTAATTACTTCCTAACTCAGTTTCTCTCAGGCCACGAATACTTCCGGAGATACCTAGCGATCCCAAGCGCATTTACTGCGAAGCGCCGAACGATGACGCTGAGTACATGTTTTTTACTCGTAGTTGTGACGGATGGCTCCAGGAGAAAAGAGATGCACTGAGGAAGCAGATAGGCGACATCGCGCCGAGTAACATAATCAGCAAAATGCTCAAACGTGAGGACAGCTGGAACGCGGTGAAGAGAACGGAAAAAAGATACGACACCGACACAGTGCAACAAAGCAAACCCGCACAGACAGAGACATAAGAAGACGAGCAGCCTATAGCATGAAAGCTGACTACAAATATGGTGGACGGACATGACTTTTTACAATATTCGAAATATTTTTCGTGCTAAATTTTCTGCTATAATTTTTAATAAAAATAAATTTTATAATAAACATTTTATAAATAAAAAAAACTTAGTCCTTTGAAAAAAAAAAATCAAATTAACAAAAATTTATTCAATTAAAAAAAAAAACACATTGTTTCATCAAAATTTCAACTTTTTAATCAGAATATGGGTGTATAGTTTTATAGCCCATTCATTTTTAGTATAAATTTGTGTCGCTCAAAAATCGCCTTGATTTTTGAAAATTTTTTTGTATACGAAGCTTTTTCCCGTTTGATTCCTTAACGATAACCGCGCGACCTCTCTATGTCTCCTATTGATGTGGCCAATCCTTTTGTTGAACGAACTATGCGACGATTTAAAGGTGGCATTATTATTATTACAGTTTTGTATGTGCGGTGAAGCCAATTGTGTGTTACAGTCTAACAAATTTGTACTGTGATTTCAACGATCTATGAAATCATGGAAATCATCGAGTCAGGCCGGCATGTGAGCATTTATTTCATTGCCCAGGAGCTGAGTATTAGTCTGAAAATGGTGTATACTTCCTCCAAATCAAAATCAGGATGAAGCTTTTTCCCGTTTGATTCCTTAACGATAACCGCGCGACCTCTCTATGTCTCCTATTGATGTGGCTAATCCTTTTGTTGATGCCAAAAACGGCGCAATGTTTTGATACTACAATTGTCTCACCTCCTAATATAGTCATATATAGACGTTAGAAGGGGCCTTGAAACGCTAAAATATTCTAAACAATAGGCTTTCGGCGTTTATTTTTATTAAAACTGATCTTAACTGCTTGAGCCGCGAACGCTTATCTCCAATAAATCTTTAACTTGTGGCATTTCCATAGATGAGTGGAAAAGAACAGCAATAACTCATAGTTTTAAAAGCAGCAACAAGAATGTTGTTAGCAATTATAGACCGATTTCGAAATTAATCAGGCCTCTAAAATACCTGAGAGCGCTGTTAATGAGAAACTCAGACTTCCAATTGATAGCTTCAATTGATCCAAAGCTATTGGATTTATCAAGGGCAGATCAACAGTAAGAAGCCGTGTGGTTTTTACCGAAACATAGCTGTCTGTCGTGAAGAGAATCAAGTTGACTGTGTTTATACTGGTTTTTGAAAGCTGAGGGCAGAGTTTTACTCAGACTCTTAACATCTAAACTTTCTGCTTTAGAAGTCCAGTCGACTCTTCTTGAGTGGATTGAGTTCTGTTTGAGTAATAGACTCTGAGTGGTTATCTGCGATAATGCCACTTCGCAACCTTTTAGGTCCCTTGCTATTTACATTACTCATAAATGGTATCAGCTCATGCTTCACAACTTCTGAATTCCTGCTAAAAAAATTTACTCTACAATCCAACATTTAAAAGACTAGTCGCTTGGTGCGCTCGTTAATTACGCTAGCCCGACTAGAGTCCTCTTAGAGTTAAAATAAAGTGAAATAATGCTGAGAATTTCGCGGACTCCGCAATGACTTCAGAATGAAAACAAATTATCGTTTCGTTAAAATATTCAAAGTAATAACCGCTGCTGGTGGGTGGAAAAGGATCAGCAGAAAAGAAGAGGGGGAATTTCGTTGAGGTTCAGCGCACTAGGTGGAGCTAGTTTACTGGGGCGCAACCAAAATCGCAACCAGGCTCTCAAATCGCTAGCTGGTAGCACCTGGGGCAAAGGCAAAGAAATGTTGCTGGCAACATTTAAAGCAATTAGCCAGTCGGTATTAAATTACGTTCGCCCGTGTGGGTACCTTCAGGTCAAGTACCTGTGATACGCAGTAGACGAAGCTCCAGACCGGTCCACTAGGACAGCCCAGATTGCCTCCTGATGTCTCACTTGCAACATCTTCAAAACAGGGCTTCCATGGTCCCAGTCAAGGAGCACGGAAAAATTCTCAGCAAGCAATTTCTGCTTGAGTGTTACCGTAGGAATCATCCCTGCAGATATTTGCTACAGCCTGCATCACCTCCCATGCGAGTCAAGAGGAATCTTTTCGACTACACCGACGAGATACAGGACCAAACTCAACTGCAACTACTGGATCGTGCAGTATATAGACAGACACTAAAGGACATTCATCGGGACACTCTCACCACCTTTCTAAACTCCCTACCCCTGAGTGGCTTTATCGAAGTCCAACCACCAGCCTTTGCAGATGAAGAGCTTCAGCTGTCTCGTGAGCCGCGCGTAACTTTGGTTAAATTACGCTCTGAATAATATAGCAGGTTAAACTCCTACTTATCGAGAATCGACCCCGAAATACTCAGTATATGCCCGGCATGTGAAGGTACCCCGCACGATACTAATCACTTAGTAGAAGTCTCACATGTGGCATCTTTAATTTTTTTATTTTTTTTTTTCAAAATTGTGGCGTGTAAATTTCCGAGCGAGATCGCAGCTCCCCAAATTGACGTCAGTGTTGTCCTTAAACCCACGATGTTGAACTTTATTTCTCTAGAGTACTCATTGTAAGATTAAGGCTAAATAAGCGTTTATGACTTGATTACTGTGACGCATTCAATATTGCACCTATGCACTAACTGTAAATTATTTAAATTTATACTTTTGGCTATTTGTCTCACCTTATCACTTGGGAATTCAATCTTTTGATTAAGATTGTGGAATGAAAACGTACCTGCAAGTAGATAAATAAGATTTGTATATTAAATATAATAAAAAGGATTTACACCTAGACCCAAATTGGGGGGCATCAGAATTCGTTTTAGAGGTATGGTTCCTTCGGCAAAGTTTCTTATTTTGATCCCTAGAATACGATTTTCACAGAGCAATGAGCGATTTTTAAATCGACCCGCCCTACTATACATTCAGACTAGACTCTAGAGCCCGAGACCTCTGCACATCTAATGATACTCCACTTACTTACTGATACGCCGCTTTAAATCTACCCAATCTACCCTACAAAAGAACTTCTATTAAGCAAATAAGTACCGAAAGTGCTGCTTATTGCTTACATTTTCAAGTTGCTGTCAAATATTTTGACGTTCAATCATATCAAACTCCCAGTAACGTGATGAAGCTCATTTAACTTGAATTATCTTAAAGGTTTAATGTCTGGCATTTCGGCACAAGCGTCCACTGTGTACCAACTAACTGCGTACTCATTGAATTGCTAAATCATGTGCGCGCAATCTAGCAGCAAATTACTCTTAATTTCAAGATCACTTCATGGACACAGCCCGAAACCATACCAAACAGCAGACACAATATGACAGCAATACCCAGCAAACGCAAGTAAACACGCACTCAAGTGCAGCAGTGCAAGTCTGAATGAAGAAATGTAACTGATCAATGGCGCAATCGAACTTTTCCAGTGTGGCTTTGCGTTCATTAGCCATGAGAAATCTGCCAACCGGTTTAGAAGGCACGTCGTTGATAATCAAATGAACAGCCGGGTAGTAAGCAGACAGATGGACAGGCGACCAAAACGTGGTAGTGAAGCTGGCCAATTCGACAGTAGGCAAATACCTTTGGCATAAATTATAAGAAATAATATAAAATAAACTATATTTTTTTAATGTTTAATTGCGTTTATATGTAGCTACGAGTATGCATTTGTAAATAAAGGAAACTTGTTTGCCTACGAGCACATAAACACACAAACATGTTTACATATGCATGAGTACAGTTGCTGTCAAAATAATGGTAGCATGCGAGTATATAAAGATTTAAATAACAAATATGGGTAGCAACCATTGAGGATTTTGTTTAAAACGGTGTTTTTTTAACAAGTTCCTTAAATTATAAATAAAGTCATATGAATATTTCATTTGAGTTCACTTTAATATAATCCAATGAAATATGATAAATTGACCCATTTTTGAAGCGGATGGGGACTGGCGATGAAAAGTAGATCACGTACGACAACGCCAAGCGAAAAAGATCGTGGTCGAGAAGCGGCGAGTCGGCCCAAACCATCGCCAAGCCCGGATTGACCGCCAGGAAGGTTTTGCTGTGTGTTTGGTGGGATTGGAAGGGAATTATCCACTAAGAGCTGCTCAACTATGGCCAGACCCTTAATTCGGTCCTCTATTGTGAGCAACTTGATCGTTTGAACCAGACGATTGACCAGAAGCGGTCAGAATTGGTCAATAGGAATGGTGTTGTGTTCCACCAGGACAACGCTCGTCCTCACACATATTTGATGACCCGCCAGAAGCTACGGGAGCTCGGATGGGATGTCCTATCGCACCCGCCATATAGTCCGGACCTGGCACTAAGTGACTATCATCTCTTCCGGTCCATGCAAAACGCCCTTGGTGATACCAAGTTGGCCTCAAAAGAGGCTTGCGAAAACTGGTTGTCTGAGTTTTTTGCAAATAAGGAGGGGGGTTTTATAAAGAAGGGATAATGAAGTTGCCTTCTAAATGGCAACAAGTTTGTGAACAAAACGGGACATATTTGACTTGAATCGGATAATTCTAAGAACGTTAAATAAAGCGTCAAGTTTCGATCACAAGTACGACAATTCTTTTTCCCCAACCCAATATATGACCAACAAAAGCTGAGTTTTTGCCGACCTTTGTTACCAGCAAACCGATCTCATTTTCTTTATCATTTCCACAAATCAGCTGCTAGCTTCTAATTCTGCGAGAGCCACATGTTTGCCTCGTTGGTCACACCTTTGCATTTTGTACATCGCGAGCAACACAAGCATATTCGAACCGAAATAGTTTTGTAGCATATTTTAGGTTAACAGGTGGCGCTGTTGCCACTTTTCACTTGAAATTTATACGAAACGAACTATGAACAAAGTTTCAAATTTGCGTAATATTTAGAACTAGAACTGGAAAACCGTTGTCATCGACGCCTGAGCCAACGGCAGAGCCCAATAATCATCTGTCGAAGAAGCTGTTTCGTTTCTGATGGGATCAAGGAGGTTT